>CM064575.1:68982324-69289824 GCA_032716605.1 Paralithodes platypus | reverse complement strand
TGGAGCTTTTTAATTAACAATAACGACATAAATACATCTTGGAAGTTATTCGAAACCACTTACCTAAAAGCAGTGCAAGACTGCATACCATCGAAAATACGGCGTCCAGGCCATAATAATAAGCCCAAATGGTGGAATAAAGATATTTCAAACTGCCTGCTTGCTAAAAAATTTGCTAATGATAGATCAAAATCCTCACAAAATGACGAAGAACGGGTGAAATTTGTAGAGCTACGACGCAAAGCCAAAAAGTTAATTAAGCAAAGTAAAAAGACCTTAGAGTTACATATTGCGAATCAAAGTAAAACAAACCCGAAAGAATTCTATAGTTATATCAGAAAGAAAAAAGTAGTTACTTCAACTGTTGGACCGTTAGTCGATGAAAATGGAGAATACACCAAAGACGAAGTACAAATGAGTAATGCCCTCAATACCTTCTTTGCATCAGTTTTTACAACAGAAGACCTCAGTGATATCCCTACACCATCGCCGATTCAGATTGATAAATCAGATCTTCTAAGCAATATCACCGTTACAGAGAGAGAAGTATTGAATTGTTTAGATAAACTCAAGGTAAATAAAACGCCTGGACCTGATACAATCTCGCCTAGAGTTCTAAAGGAAGCTAAGGATGAGCTCTCCAAACCACTGACATTACTATTCAATAAATCCTTGCAGTCTGGAACTATGCCTGATCAGTGGAAGCTAGCCAACGTAACACCGATATTCAAAAAAGGCAGCAAATCCCTACCCAGTAACTATCGTCCAATTAGCTTAACCTCAGTTGTATGTAAAATGCTAGGAACGGTCATACAAGACAGACTCGTAAATCACTTAGAGGAAAATAACATACTTAAAGATACTCAACACGGCTTTCGTAAAAAACGTTCCTGTTTAACAAACCTCTTAGACTTCTTCCACGATATCCTCAATCTCTACGATGAGAGTAAAGCTGTAGATATTATATACCTTGATTTTCAAAAGGCCTTTGACAAAGTTCCCCACAAACGTTTACTGCTAAAACTAAAAGCGCATGGAATACAAGACGGTGTGTTGAAATGGATAGAAAATTGGCTCAGCAACAGAAAGCAAAGAGTAGTCATAAACGGTAAGGCATCTAAATGGACCAATGTAAGTAGCGGGGTACCCCAGGGATCGGTACTAGGACCAATTCTCTTTCTAATTTACATCAACGACATAGATGAGGGTCTCACCTGCACAATCTCAAAATTTGCTGACGATACAAAAATTGCAAATAGCGTACTCTCAAAAGAACAAGTTGATGATATGCAACACAATCTAGATAAATTGTCATGTTGGGCCCAAATTTGGCAAATGAGTTTCAATGCGGATAAATGTAAAGTACTACATATCGGATACCTAAATGAGAAAGCAAACTATTCGATGAATGGCACTCAGCTTAAGAATGTAAACAGAGAAACCGATCTGGGAGTAACAATATCGAGTAACCTAAAACCGAGTCAACAATGTTCAGAAGTTGTTAAGAAGGCAAACAAAATTATTGGCTTTATAGGCAGGTCATTTGAGCATAAATCCAAAGAAGTTATCCTAACCCTTTACAATTCCTTAGTCCGCCCTCTTCTGGAATACTGCGTTCAATCCTGGTGCCCTTATTACCAAAAAGATATAAACAAGCTAGAACGAGTTCAACGTAGAGTTACCAAAATGAAACCTAGCCTAAAGAACAAACCATACGAAGAGCGTCTTAGAGAATTAAATCTATTTCCTTTAACCCAGCGCAGATTAAGCGGTGACTTAATTCAAGTGTTCAAAATCATCAAAGGCATCGACAATATGAACTGTAGTAAGTACTTCACTATCGACCAATCTAATTACACGCGGGGAAACGGTTGCAAAATTATTGGTAAATCTTTTAACTCGCATGAATCTAAGAATTTCTTCTTCAATCGAGTTGTCAACTTGTGGAATGGGCTTCCCCGAAACGTTATAGACTGCATCACCGTTGATTCATTTAAACTCCGCCTAGACAAATATCTCGCATCAAACCCGCGACTGACTGCGTTTGTAAATGAATAACTTTATTTTATCCCCCCCTCAGTTACTAACCCATCTGTCCTCTACTAACTTCCTAATCCTGCCACGGACATTAGTTCCAGGGCAGTAATTCTCTTTCCAATGTTCCCTTACCCACTCTAAACCACTGTTTGGACACTTGATCCTCAGTGCTTTGGAGAACAAGCAACCTAGAAGGGTCACTAGATCTGTTGTTGCTTGATTTCCTTTGTACTCCTTTGTACTCCTTTGTACTCTCTCTGTCTCTCTGTCTCTCTCTCTCTCTCTCTCAGCAGTGACCTCGGGCAGTCCTTGTAATAACACACGCCAACTTCTGTCCCAAAGAAACACAACAAACGAGCTGCTGGTTATAAAACACCAGAGAGAGAGAGAGAGAGAGAGAATCAGAATCAGAATCAGAATCAGAATATTTATTTTTCCATTTTACAATGGTTCTTCACATAAAACATTAAAAAAATATTAAAATACATGCATTATATATACAGGGTATATACATATTTACAATAAGAAACATCTCTAGTATGTTACTATGGACAGTCTTCAATATCTATAACAAAAATGACAGTTACAGTATTATTAAATTTTTTGTTTATAGATCCATTTCATGTTTCAGAATATAATCTTTTAATATATGCTTAAACGTGTTTAGGTTATTTGTGTCCTTTACTGATCTCGGCAACCTATTCCATATTTTAGGACCTGCTACCAAAAGCGATCGTTCACCATAAAAGGTGTTCGTTCTCTGTACATATAGATGGTTTTGCTGTCTTGTGTTACTATTTATGATTTCATTAACAATAGGAAAGTGTATTAGCCAGTTTGGAATTAGCTTATGCCTTTCTTTATACACCGCAATAGCTGTATCATATATATATTTTTTTTTTTTGCTTTATTTTTAGCCACTCTAATTCCTTTATTATCGGAGTTACATGGTCGTATTTTTTTGCTCCACCCACTGCTACCTTTGCAGCAAAATTCTGCATTTTTTGTACAGTATTTAATATAGTGCAATTAGTTGAACCCCATATCATTATGCAATAATTTATCAAACTTAAAATTAGCGATTGAATCACAATGACCCTAGTAGCTTTGTCAAAATTTCCTTTTATACGATTCACATACATCAACGTTCCCATGACTTTCTTGTTCAGTTCACTTGTGTGTTTATTGAAAAGCATGTTACTATCTATATGTAGACCTAAATTTGTTACATGTGTGCAAGGTATAATTTTATGATCATCGAGTTGTATACATACATTGAGGGTATTTGGGATAAAAGCTGTCTAGTGCCAAGGAAAATGCATTGAGTTTTATTTGCATTCAACATAAGACCATTTCTCTGGAAATATTGTTTCACTATTTTGAGTGTATTTTCTGTTTTGCTAATTACATTAGTTAATTCATCCAGAGTGCCTGAGTGAAGTATCTGTGTATCATCAGCATACTGAATGAGCAAACAATCTTTAACATAGTTTAGTAAATCATTGACAAATATAATAAATAGAATGGGTCCTAGAATAGAGCCTTGAGGCACTCCATATGTTACATGTAAAGTAGATGAGACTGTATCACCCAACTGCACAGCCTGTGTCCTATCGGTCAAGTAATTCATAAGCCAGAATGAGTCAATATTTAATTTTTTGCATTTTTCTAACAATATTTGATGACTGACACTGTCGAAAGCTTTAGACAAATCAAGCAGTGTCAGTAAAGACACTTTTTTGTTATCCATATTAGTATATATTTTATTAGTTAATAAAGTGAGGGCTGTTTCCGTTGATAAATTTGGCCGAAAACCATGTTGACTTATAGAAAGCAGATTGTTGTTTTCCAAGTGCAACATATACTGATTTGTGGCGACTTTCTCTAAAACTTTTGATAATATTGGGAGAAGTGAAATGGGTCGATAATTACCAACACAATCTTTGTCTCCATTTTTATCTCTATCTATCTATTGCCTGACGCCGTGATCCCCGAAGGGGTGGCCACGAACGAACCGCCCCCATGCACCTCTGTCCCCGGTCAGTCGACGCCCCTCCCCCCAACCAGCACCGCCTTCGTTCATGTAGTTCCTCACTCCATCCTTCCACCTCATATTCGGTCTACCTCTCCCCCTCTGTCCCTCCACCTCGCTCTCGTACACCCTCTTAGTCATTCTCTCGCTTTCCATACGTTCCATATGGCCGAACCATCTCAAGTTGTTCCTTTTCACACTTTCCAGCACATCTACCTCCACACCACACCTCCTTCTTACTTCCTCATTAGTCTGTCTATCCCTCCATGTAACTCCGCACGCACTCCTTAAGTAATTCATTTCCACTGCTCTCACTCTTGGTCTGAGTCTCTCAACCAACGTCCATGCTTCGCTTCCGTAAGTCAGTGTCGGGATTACCACACTGTCATGCAAGGACTTCTTCACTTCCATACTGACCACCCTATTTCTTGTTACTGCTTTTAGCATTCCTACAACCCTCTTCCCCTGTTGTACCCTCTCCCGCACCTCTTCATCCATAGTCCCATCTTTACTCAACACACTGCCCAGATACTTAAAAGAGTTGACGATCTCCATAACCTGACCGTTCAGCTTCACCTCACACTCTCTGACTTCACCCCTTTCGAAGACCATAACCTTGCTCTTCCCCGTATTTACCTTCAAATTCCGTTTTTCGCACACTGTTCCAAACTCATTTACCAGACCCTGCAACTCCCATTCATTATCACTCATCAGAACTGTATCATCCGCAAACAGCAGTATAGGTAGCTTCCACTCAATTCCCTCCCTTTTCAGCGATACACCAACATCCACTGCTCTTGATAGTATTTCTTTCATAACTCCATCCATATATACAGTAAACAACCACGGGGACATCACACACCCCTGTTTCAAACCAACATTCAGGTCAAAGAACTCGCTCTGCTCACTCTCCACACGTACTGCCACCTTTGCACCCTCATATATGCTCTTCACTGCTTTCAGCAACTTGCCCTCTACTCCGTATATTCTAAGTACTTTCCACAAACCTTCTCTATCCACTCTGTCATAGGCCTTCTCCAAGTCCATAAAGGCAACATACACCTTTTGTTTCTTCTCCAGATACTTCTCCACAACACAATTCAGGGTAAAAATCTGATCTACACATCCTCTTCCCTTCCTAAAACCTCCCTGCTCGTCGCCTATCCATTTCTCCGTTCTCACTCTCACTCTCTCAATCACTACCCTACTGTATACCTTCCCTACTACGCTTAGAAGACATATTCCTCGGTGGTTACCACACACTCCTCTTTCCCCTTTGCCCTTATATAGGGGGACTATTATGCCAGTCTTCCAGTCATTGGGTGCACTCCCCTTCTCCCATGCTAGTTTGCACATTTTCCATACCCATTCTATCACTATCTCACCACCATACCTCAACATTTCCCCACACACTCCATCTGTTCCTGGTGCTTTCCCCAACTTCACTCTTTTCATGGCTTCCCACACTTCTGACCTCCTGATCCCCACCTCCTCCTCCACTACTTCTCTTCTTCTCCCTCCCATACCATATCCAGCTATGTTTGCTGGCTCTTCATTCCTTTCATTTAGCAACTCACTGAAGTACTCCCTCCATCTTTCGACTCTCTCTTGCTTCTCGGCTAGCATTCTCCCATTCTTATCTTTCACACCCTTACTGTTTCCCTTTCTACCTTCCCTAACTTTCTTGACTTCTTTCCAGAACAGTTTCTTACTCTCCCTCCATTTTACGCTCAGATTCCTTCCAAATTCCTCATCTACTCTTCTCTTACTTTCCTTCACTACTCTCTTCACCACCCTCTTACTCTCCACGTACCTCGCTCGTTTCTGTCTCTCGGAATCTTCATTCCCTCTACTACCCAACCACTCTCTATATGCTTTCTTCTTTTCTTCCACAGCTATTCTTACCTCTTCTGTCCACCATGCTGTACCTTTCACTCCCCTCCCTCTTCTCCTCACACCACACACCTCCTCACATGCTGCACAGATCTCATCCTTAAACACCTTTCTCATCTCCTCCACTTCCTCCATAACTTCCAGGTCGAACCCACCTAGTCGTCTTTCCACTGCTCTCCTGTACTCCTCCCTGACTTCCTCCTCCTGCAACCTCTCCACCCTCCTCATCATTCCACCCTCCTCTCGCCTCCCTCCCGCTCTCCTCACCCACTTCTTTTGTATCCTAACCTTAGCTACCACTACATAAGGATCAGACAGACCCCCTCCAATACCCCTATACACCCTAGCATCCATCACAGATTTCTTCATTCGTTCATCCACACATACATAATCAATCAATGACTTTCGTTCCACCACTGTCTTATCCTTCATCGTCAACATCCGTTTCCACGTGTACCTGTGGATCATTCTGTGTCGGAAGAAGGTGTTGGCTATCCACAGCCTCCTCCCCACACATACGTCCACAAGTGCACTACCATTCCCATTCACCTCTGATGGTACCCCCCACCCTCCCACCACTCCCTCAACTTTCCTATCACCCACCTTGGGTCGATAATTACCAACACAATCTTTGTCTCCATTTTTATATATTGGTTTAATTATAGCATGCTTCTACATTTTCGGGAACTTACCAGTTACTATCGAGGTGTTTATTATACAGGTTAAGTAAGATATTGTAACGTACAATGCATCTTTTAACATCTGAAGAGAAATCCCATCAGAACCACAAGCTTTCGTGTCTTTAAGCTGCTTAAATGTTAGAATTATAGTATTTATAAAATTATTATATATATATATATATATATATATATATATATATATATATATATATAGAGAGAGAGAGAGAGAGAGAGAGAGAGAGAACGAATAGTTAGTATCTCAAATACCTTGCGGTCCATTCCTAGCAGATACTGGAGGTGGATGGAAAGAGACTGTTTAGTGCATTACACCCATTACAGAGTGTGCACAATACTGTCTACTTTCTTCTTTAACCCATACTGTACCAGGGACGTCCTTTATATCATAGTACGGCAGCTATTAGACGCTTTTATTCAGCTTAGGAAGGACTTCTAGCAATAACATGGCGTCAATCTATCTCAACTAACCCTTAACTACCACAGATCCTTCCTAAGCTGCATAAAATCGTCTAAATATAGCTAGAATATAATACAACACACGTCGCTGGTACTCAAAGGGTTAACTGCTCTACTGAAGAACTGTTTACAACTTCGGAGGGAAGTTTGTTCCAGGTAGAACAGATCGATCTTATATGTGAAAAACGTTTCCATAAATATTAGTGCTGAACCTTTTCAATTATAATTTCCAGCCATGGTTGCGTGTTGTATTTATATTGAGGTTAAACATTTTGCTATAATCCACATTGTCAAACCCATTAAGTATTTTAAAAACTTCAATGAGCTGACCTCGTCCCTCTCCTTCAACAATTCTATATTATATGCAGTTAGTCGACATTTCTGTAGCCCACACATACTTTGGTCTATGCATACTGTTGTTTGATATATCCTTAAATCACCCACATTCATAAATAACATATATTTACAATACAGAATCAGCAGGTATTTTCGCGCCAATTTTGTTATGATAATTAATCAGCTTATAATTATGTTTGTAGTCTATCAGCTGCATATGGACTTTCCCTATATTACTATACTATATAAGCACCTAGTGTAGTCGTATACTGTATAATAAACACGTATAGAATCACAACGAATCAAAACAAACTGTGCATATCCTAGGTGTTGGGTACAGTGATGTCTACAGTCGTAGCTCTGGCGCTAGTTCAGAAGCGTCCACCAGAGGTCTCGAGAGAATACTTGGTAGCGACAATTCGAGGAATGGTAAGTAACAGTTATTTAGACAAGCACTATAAAATATGGATAAATTACGTAGGAGTTTTTCAGAGGCACCTCGTTACTAAGTCTTATCAATAATGTGTTTAGCGATACACTTGGAAAAAAAAAAAAAAAAAAAAAAAAAAAAATCATCATACACTATGCTGCCAGGTGTCTTTAAAAGTTGCCTTAAACTTATCTGGTAGATCATAATGAAGCTCTGACTGACTAGGAAGATATTTATCAGTAAATATATTAACAATATCCATTTTGCTTTGCTTACCCTTTACTATATAATTGTAGCCTTTTTGTGTCACATCTATTTTCTTCTTAAGGGGGGTCACCTGCTTTTTTTCTCGCCTTTTCTTTCTCTCTTTGGCTTGTATCCATTCGGCCCCATTCAGCCTACTGTTTTAAGACATTTATCCCCATCGAGGTGTCGACTTTTTCCTGGCGAGCGATAGCGAGCCAGCAATGTATGGAGAAATCCGCCGGAGACATTTTTCTATCGAAAAATGTACAAATTTAGCCTGCTGTCAAAATGTTTTAAAACAAATATGCTGGCTCGCTACCACTCGCTAGGACAAAATTGACACCTGCATGGAGATAAGCGTCTTAAAACAGTAGGCTGAATGGGGCAGAATGGATACAAGCCAGAGAAAGAGAGAAAAGGAGATAAAAAAGGCAGGTCACTCCCCGTAACCTCTACCCAAATCTGTTTTATCTTTGTAACTAAATGTGTCAATAATTGAATTGCATATTTCCGAAATTTCGTTTACCTTACATGGATGTAAAGCATGTTTAAATTATTTACGAGACTTCAACATCTCACGATGTCGACCAGTCCCTAGTATCCAACCAGATGAAAACCATCTTAAGGGGACAGTGGCTGTTTGTTTGGTCTATTAATTAATTTATTCATACATTTTTGTAGTATCCTGACTAGACCTCCATCAAGCTTAGAAAAACACACCCTAGACCCCCCCCCCCCTTCAAGATAGATTTGTAAATTTTTCGGTAAGAAAATGTCCCGGTCAGAGGCCGTTTTCTTCTAAAATTACAGGCTCGCTATTGCTCGACACCTACGAGGGGTCCTAATATTGACAAACAAATGGGGTGAGGTCATTAAATCCCCAAACTAATGGAACCAACGTCTTAAAATCTAATAACTAGTGGGGCTAAACATTAGGGAGAAGGGGGTCCAGAAAAACGGTCTGTCTCCCCATATGTACTTTTCTCTCGCTACTGTGTATAGACTTTTAACCCTTCTGTTCCACCCGGGAATCGTCTTGAATGAATTTGATTTCACAATATTGGGTGCATAATCCATAGAAGCTAAACAACAGGATTTAAATAAGGCATCATACTGTTTGTCAAGATAATGTGTCATCCACTAGTATAACTGTTTGTCAAGATAATGTGTCATCCACTAGTATTACCGTTTGTCAAGATAATGTGTCATCCACTAGTATTACTGTTTGTCAAGATAATGCGTTATCCACTAGTATTACTGTTTGTCAAGATAATGTGTCATCCACTAGTATTACTGTTTGTCAAGATAATGTGTCATCCACTAGTATTACTGTTTGTCAAGATAATATGTCATCCACTAGTATTACTGTTTGTCAAGATAATGTGTCATCCACTAGTATTACTGTTTGTCAAGATAATGTGTCATCCACTAGTATTACTGTTTGTCAAGATAATGTGTCATCCACTAGTATTACTGTTTGTCAAGATAATGTGTCATCCACTAGTATTACTGTTTGTCAAGATAATGTGTCATCCACTAGTATTACTGTTTGTCAAGATAATGTGTCATCCACTAGTATTACTGTTTGTCAAGATAATGTGTCATCCACTAGTATTACTGTTTGTCAAGATAATGTGTCATCCACTAGTATTACTGTTTGTCAAGATAAAGTCTCATCCACTAGTATTACTGTTTGTCAAGATAATGTGTCATCCACTAGTATTACTGTTTGTCAAGATAATGTGTCATCCACTAGTATTACTGTTTGTCAAGATAATGTGTCATCCACTAGTATTACTGTTTGTCAAGATAATGTGTCATCCACTAGTATTTCTGTTTGTCAAGATAATGTGTCATCCACTAGTATTACTGTTTGTCAAGATAATGTGTCATCCACTAGTATTACTGTTTGTCAAGATAATGTGTCACCCACTAGTATTACTGTTTGTCAAGATAATGTGTCATCCACTATTACTGTTTGTCAAGATAATGTGTCATCCACTAGTATTACTGTTTGTCAAGATAATGTGTCATCCACTAGAATTACTGTTTGTCAAGATAATGTGTCATCCACTAGTATTACTGTTTGTCAAGATAATGTGTCCTCCACTAGTATTACTGTTTGTCAAGATAATGTGTCATCCACTAGTATTACTGTTTGTCAAGATAATGTGTCATCCACTAGTATTACTGTTTGTCAAGATAATGCGTTATCCACTAGTATTACTGTTTGTCAAGATAATGTGTCATCCACTAGTATTACTGTTTGTCAAGATAATGTGTCATCCACTAGTATTACTGTTTGTCAAGATAATGTGTCATCCACTAGTATTACTGTTTGTCAAGATAATGTGTCATCCACTAGTATTACTGTTTGTCAAGATAATGTGTCATCCACTAGTATTTCTGTTTGTCAAGATAATGTGTCATCCACTAGTATTACTGTTTGTCAAGATAATGTGTCATCCACTAGTATTACTGTTTGTCAAGATAATGTGTCATCCACTAGTATTACTGTTTGTCAAGATAATGTGTCATCCACTAGTATTACTGTTTGTCAAGATAATGTGTCATCCACTAGTATTACTGTTTGTGTTTGTCAATATAATGTGTCATCCACTAGTATTACTGTTTGTCAAGATAAAGTCTCATCCACTAGTATTACTGTTTGTCAAGATAATGTGTCATCCACTAGTATTACTGTTTGTCAAGATAATGTGTCATCCACTAGTATTACTGTTTGTCAAGATAATGTGTCATCCACTAGTATTACTGTTTGTCAAGATAATGTGTCATCCACTAGTATTTCTGTTTGTCAAGATAATGTGTCATCCACTAGTATTACTGTTTGTCAAGATAATGTGTCATCCACTAGTATTACTGTTTGTCAAGATAATGTGTCAACACTAGTATTACTGTTTGTCAAGATAATGTGTTTGTCAAGATAATGTGTCATCCACTAGTATTACTGTTTGTCAAGATAATGTGTCATCCACTAGTATTACTGTTTGTCAAGATAATGTGTCATCCACTAGAATTACTGTTTGTCAAGATAATGTGTCATCCACTAGTATTACTGTTTGTCAAGATAATGTGTCATCCACTAGTATTACTGTTTGTCAAGATAATGTGTCATCCACTAGTATTACTGTTTGTCAAGATAATGTGTCATCCACTAGTATTACTGTTTGTCAAGATAATGCGTTATCCACTAGTATTAATGTTTGTCAAGATAATGTGTCATCCACTAGTATTACTGTTTGTCAAGATAATGTGTCATCCACTAGTATTACTGTTTGTCAAGATAATGTGTCATCCACTAGTATTACTGTTTGTCAAGATAATGTGTCATCCACTAGTATTACTGTTGTCAAGATAATGTGTCATCCACTAGTATTACTGTTTGTCAAGATAATGTGTCATCCACTAGTATTACTGTTTGTCAAGATAATGTGTCATCCACTAGTATTACTGTTTGTCAAGATAATGTGTCATCCACTAGTATTACTGTTTGTCAAGATAATGTGTCATCCACTAGTATTACTGTTTGTCAAGATAATGTGTCATCCACTAGTATTACTGTTTGTCAAGATAATGTGTCATCCACTAGTATTACTGTTTGTCAAGATAATGTGTCATCCACTAGTATTACTGTTTGTCAAGATAATGTGTCATCCACTAGTATTTTTGTCAAGATAATGTGTCATCCACTAGTATTACTGTTTGTCAAGATAATGTGTCATCCACTAGTATTACTGTTTGTCAAGATAATGTGTCATCCACTAGTATTACTGTTTGTCAAGATAATGTGTCATCCACTAGTATTACTGTTTGTCAAGATAATGTGTCATCCACTAGTATTACTGTTTGTCAAGATAATGGGTCATCCACTAGTATTACTGTTTGTCAAGATAATGTGTCATCCACTAGTATTACTGTTTGTAAGTTGGTTTGTTCAATGATAATGTGTCATCCACTAGTATTTACTGTTTGTCAAGATAATGTGTCATCCACTAGTATTACTGTTTGTCAAGATAATGTGTCATCCACTAGTATTACTGTTTGTCAAGATAATGTGTCATCCACTAGAATTACTGTTTGTCAAGATAATGTGTCATCCACTAGTATTACTTGCAGATGTTGATTCATACCACTCATTTTCTAAAGAGCTGTTTACATCTCATTTAAGGAGGGTGACCTGCTTTTTGTTATTTCTGTCCTTTTCTCTCTTTCTCTGGCTTGTATCCATTTGGCCCCATTCAGCCTACTGTTTTAAGACGTTTATCCCCATCCAGGTGTAAAATGTTTAGTGGTGAGCGGTAGCGAGCCAGCATATTTTTTATTTTTGTTTGACAGTAGGCTAAATTTGTACATTTTTCGATAGAAACATGTCTCCGGCGAAGCCGGTTTATTTCATATAATGCTGGCTCGCTATCGCTCGCCAGGAAGAAATCGACACCTAGATGGGGATAAACGTTTTAAAATAGTTGGCTGAATGGGGCCGAATGGATACAAGCCAGAGAAAGAGAGAAAAGGACAGAAATAACAAAAAGCAGGTCACCCCCCTTAAGCTTACCCTAATTCATATATTTCTTGTCATCATTACCTTAACACTGAGGTTGTTCCGATGATTCCTGGTTGTAACATAGTTGTACTAAATACTGTATACGGGAGGCACATAATGGCAGATGGTCTGAACCTGTCATATTCGAAAATACTCAATTATGAAATATTTTCGCTTCATTTTGATATCTGCCAACAATGTGACCGAGCCATCAACAAAAATAATTGCTGTGTCCTACAAACGTAAACAATTAGTATTAAATGCAACTTAAGTATTAGACATTTTAAAACTAATTTATTAATTAAACAAATCTCCTTGTTATGTCCTTTGCTGTGTCCTACAAACGTAAACGTGTCCGGACTCACGTCTGACTCAACATCTAAACATTACAAAAACGGATCTCCCGTGGGCGTCCTTTTAAGCAGACGTAGTTAAGGGAGCCCACCTCGCTTTATTTTCTCTTTCCCTACCTCTCTCTTTGTCTTGCATCCATTCGGCCCCATTCGGCCTACTGTTTTAAGACGTTTACCCCATCCAGGTGTCAATAATTTCCTGGCGAGCGGTAGCGAGCCTTGCTGTTTTTACAGCAAGCTAAATGTGTACATTTTTCGATAGAAAAATGTCTCCGGCGAAGTCGGATTTCTCCATAAAATGCTAACTCGCTATCGCTCGCCAGGAAGAAATCGACACCTAAATAGGGATAAACGTCTTAAAACAGTTGGCTGAATGGGGCCGAATGAATACAAGCCAGAGAAAGGGAGCGAAGGAGAGACAGAGAAGAAAAAAAACAGGTGACCCCCCCTAAGTGGACGTATTTAATGCAGACTAGCCGATTTTCACGCGAAGGATTCAATTAATATGCGATATTAGATAAAACCTCCCATTTAATTAAAGTTTCATTATTCTAACTAACATATTATTGAACTGCAACTTAACTTTTTGAAATGTTAACACTAATTCTATAATTAAGCTATGTTTGGTATTGTGAGTAGGATTAGTTCTATTGCGTATACCGGTGACCTGGTTTTGTTCTGTCCTTTTCTATCTTTCTCTGGCTTGTATCCATTTGGCCCCATTCAGCCTACTGTTTTAAGATGTTTATCCCCATCCAGGTGTCAATTTTTTACTGGTGAGCGGTAGCGAGCCAGCATATTTTTTATTTTTGTTTGACAGCAGGCTAAATTTGTACATTTTTCGATAGAAAAATGTCTCCGGCGAAGCCGGATTTCTTCATATAATACTGGCTCGCTTTCGCTTGCCAGGAAGAAATCGACACCTAGATGGGGATAAACGTCTTAAAATAGTTGGCTGAATGGGGCCGAATGGTTACAAGCCAGAGAAAGAGAGAAAAGGACAGAAATAAACAAAAGCAGGTCACCCCCCTTAAGGTGGGATGGGCGTATGTATTTGCTCATTTATGTTTAGTTTTACTATGTTTTAAGTTTCCTTCATAGACCTCCATCAAACTTATAAAAACACCCGTCCTACACCCTCCTTCAAAATAAATGTGTACATTTTTTTTTTATAGAAAAATTTCCCGGCCGAAGGCCGGTTCCTCTTAAATTACAGGCTCGCTTTCGCTCGCCAGGAAAAAGTCGACTCCAAACTAATGGGCCGAACGTCTTAAAATCTGAACACTAATGAGGTTAAACATGAGGAAGAAGTGGGACCAGAAAAAAATATCCATCTACCCTTAACACAGTGTTTTCCTCTCATCTTGTTGATTGATCAGGATCCTAGACGGAGATATCGGGATGGGTTATTCACTCACTGAAAATAGCTTTGGACGGAACTGTATTTTAACCCTCACTGTACCGGTGACATTCTTTATGTTATATTTTGGCAATGATTACACGATTTATATTCAGCTTAGGAAAGACGTCTATCAATGAAAAGGCTACATACTATCTCAATTAATCTTGTTAACTACCATATATCCATACTAAGCTTCATAAAATAGTCTAAATGTAGCTGAAATCAAAGAAAAGAGACGTCACCGGCACTGTACGGGTTAAGTAACTAAGTATAAGAAAATATAATACAAAACAAAAACAAATATATATATATACAAATAAATACATACACAAATATATATAATATAAACAAATAAATACATAAACAAAAAATATATAATATAAACAAATAAATACATAAACAAAAAATATATAATATAAACAAATAAATACATAAACAAAAAATCACAGAACACAGTTGGATTCACATTATTGCTACGTCTGACATTCGTTTTTGCAAGTCTGGTTTGGCAGATTCTGAAATTGAATTCTATAAAACTATTTCCCCTCAAAGCTAGGTAGTATCCTTCATTATATAGACCAACACTACTGTGCGGCAGTCCTTAAGGGAGCCCACCTCGCTTTTTTATCTCTCTCTCCCTCTCTTTTTGGCTTGTATCCATTCGGCCCCATTCAGACTACTGTTTTAAGACTTTTACCCCCATCCAGGTGTCAATATTTTCCTGGCGAGCGGTAGCGAGCCTGCATATATATTTTTTTGTTTTGACAGCAAGCTAAATTTGTACATTTTTCGATAGAAAAATGTTTCCGGCGAAGCCGGATTTCTCCATGCAATGCTGGCTCGCTATCGCTCGCCAGGAAGATATCGACACCTGGATGGGGATAAACGTCTTAAAACAGTTGGCTGAATGGGGCCAAATGGATACAAGCCAGGGAAAGAGAGAAAAGGAGAGAAAGATAAAAGAAACAAAACTGTGACCCTCCTTAATGGTACCAGAATATAGATATTAACCAAACATGTACAGTGGCTTGCATTTGCCTTAACCTGAGCGCTTCGTGTGTGTTCTCGCGTGTCTATAACCAAGGTATCTCCGGTTCTGTAGTGGAATCTGTCGCCGCCAGCAAAATATATAAGGGGTAACATTTGATCGGCAACTCTGTTCTCAAAATATTACCAGGTTATTTTGCATTAGTTTTTGAACTTAGATGGAAAGAAGATTATTGTAATTTCACCCATTCTTAACCCCTTCTGTACCGGAGACGTATATTTAAATTTATCTTGGCTATTTTTTAATAAATTAATTGAGTTTAAAAAGGGTTTCCAGCAATTAACAGGTTTCGAACCATCTCACGTAACCTGCTATACTACCACAGATCCTTCCTAAGCTGCACAAGATCGTCTAAAGATTGCTAGAATAAAATATAAAAGACGTCGCCGGTACAGAAGGGGTTAAATTAGTCTATCTATTTATCTAATGCTAAATGTCCTAATCCTCTAGAGGGGGTGACCACAAATGAATCGGCCTAATATGCTTCCATATGCCGAGGCGACTTAATCGAAAATCTCATTTAGAAAATGCCTTCCCAATTATTCTTTGATCGGCAAGACTGTTCTGACATTCAATGCCAAGGTTATTTTAGTACTGGGATCTTCAACCAAATTCAATGCCAAGGTTATTTTAGTACTGGGATCTTCAACCAAATTCAATTCCAAGGTTATTTTAGTACTGGGATCTTCAACCAAATTCAATTCCAAGGTTATTTTAGTACTGGGATCTTCAACCAAATTCAATGCCAAGGTTATTTTAGTACTGGGATCTTCAACCAAATTCAATTCCAAGGTTATTTTAGTACTGGGATCTTCAACCAAATTCAATTCCAAGGTTATTTTAGTACTGGGATCTTCAACCAAATTCAATGCCAAGGTTATTTTAGTACTGGGATCTTCAACCAAATTCAATTCCAAGGTTATTTTAGTACTGGGATCTTCAACCAAATTCAATGCCAAGGTTATTTTAGTACTGGGATCTTCAACCAAATTCAATTCCAAGGTTATTTTAGTACTGGGATCTTCAACCAAATTCAATGCCAAGGTTATTTTAGTACTGGGATCTTCAACTAAATTCAGGATATTGCGTATGGAAAATTTCTTATACAGTTAAATCAAACAACAGACCAACCGAAATTGTCCATACGAGATGAATGATAAAGATACTTGTTAACCGCTGTTCAATTATATATACAATGCTAGACCACAATTATGATAGGATAACTCCACCAGTAGGCGATTTAGAGCAATACCTCTGAATCTGTGCCACTTCCATTAATGGGAGGTATTTAGTTTGTACCATAAACCTCCATCAAGCTTAAAAATTACACTCCCTTGACCCCCTTCAAGATAAATTTGTAAATTTTTTGGTAGAAAAATGTCCCGGGCGAAGGCCGTTTTCTCTTACAATACAGGCTCGCTATCGCTCGCCAGGAAAAAATCGACGGCTAAATGGTACGAAATGTCTAAAAATTGACAGAAATGAGGCGAAAGTTCTTAAAATAGCCAAACTAATGGGGCAAACGTCTTAAAATCTCAATAGCAGTGGAGTTAAACGTGAGGGAGAAAGGGGTTAAGAAAATAATCCCTCATGTGGAAATCCCCCCTTAATGCTTTTAGTTAGGCTAGGATAGCTTTCTTTTGTTTTCAATGTTCTGTTCTATGTGTAGGAAGGGGACAAAAGGCTAGTTGCCTGTAACGAGTGTCTCCCCCAAATCCAAAAGAGTGACAGAGACAAATTCAAGAGACGTTGGGGTCAAAATGCCTTGACACACGAAGTTGAATGCAGTTTAAGTCATAGGATGCAGGAAAGAATGATTGAGGGAGAGTTCCAGAGTTAACTTGTTGAGTAGAAGAAAGACTGACGTTGTTGTAATTGATCCTGTTTAATTAGACACTGATTAAGATCTACTAGTTGAAATGTTTGATTGGTTGAATTGTCTGGAATAGTCACTCATGGCAACTTAAGATGTTCAAACCACCTAAGCTGTTTCTCTGAAGGCCGGAGAAGTATTGGCCACACTGCGCTTTAAGGGGGGTGACCTGCTTTTTGTTATTTCTGTCCTTTCTCTCTTTCTCTGGCTTGTATCCATTCGGCCCCATTCAGCCAACTGTTTTAAGACGTTTATCCCCATCTAGGTGTCGATTTCTTCCTGGCGAGCGATAGTGAGCCAGCATTATATGAAGAAATCCGGCTTCGCCGGAGACATTTTTCTATCGAAAAATGTACAAATTTAGCCTGCTGTCAAACAAAAATAAAAAATATGCTGGCTCGCTACCGCTCACCAGTAAAAAAAATTACACCTGAATGGGGATAAACGTCTTAAAACAGTAGGCTGAATGGGGCCAAATGGATACAAGCCAGAGAAAGATAGAAAAGGACAGAAATAAAACAGGTCACCCCCTTAAGGGGAGGATGGTTCACTTTTGGGGCGATTTTTGCATGTATTCATTATTTTTCTAGTTTCCTCCTTAGACCTCCATCAAATTTATATAACAAAAAAAAACATCCATTAGATCGCCCTTCTAGATTAATTCGTACATTTTTCGGTAGACTAAAATTTCCGGCCGAAGGCCGGTTCTTCCAACATTACAGGCTCACTATCGTTCGCCAGGGAAAAAATCGACACCTAAATAGCGCGAAAGGTCTAAATATTGACGAAACAATTGGGCGAAAGGTCTTAAAATCGACTAACTAAAGGGGCAATCATCTTAACATCTGAAAACTAAAGGGGCTAAACATGAGGGAGAAAGTGGATCAGAAAACCGGCCCATCTCCCCTTAAGAAAAACCTTGACCATGGACCGCATATAAAGGGGTGAAGATGATAGCCATTACCGGGTAGTCCATCTGACCTCTGACAAAAAGTCCTCTATATTTCGGTCGTCTGGTTTCTCGCACGGGTCATAATAATCCGATCCCACATACATACATCATGGTCGATATTCCTTGCCGAGCAACGCGTGTGAACCTCTCCATGATCAAATCCTTCAGGCGCGTGCGATAATTATATATGCAACTTATTTAGTGCAAACTGTATGCAACACCACTTCTCACCTGGTTTACTTTGTGTGTATACACAGTATCGCCTCAATATATAATGTATATATAAATTATATATAAATAAATATATATATATATATATATATATATATATATATATATATATATATATATATATATATATATATATATATATATATATATACTCTACTGTACATATTAGTCATTTATCCTTAAATACTGTATATAGAACATTGGCTGTAGTATAATCGGCTAAGGTTTGGTTACAACGAATAATATTATAATATTGGAATTTGCATATGCCCAACATTTTCCATCTGAACTGTACAATAACTGGGTTTGGTGCGGGTTGTGCCCTACAATACTAGGAAGCACCGTGGTAATGGTTCTGGTGCGGGTTGTGCCCTACAATACTGGGAAGCACCGTGGTAATGGGTCTGGTGCGGGTTGTGCCCTACAATACTAGGAAGCACCGTGGTAATGGGTCTGGTGCGGGTTGTGCCCTACAATACTAGGAAGCACCGTGGTAATGGTTCTGGTGCGGGTTGTGCCCTATAATACTAGGAAGCACCGTGGTAATGGGTCTGGTGCGGGTTGTGCCCTACAATACTGGGAAGCACCGTGGTAATGGTTCTGGTGCGGGTTGTGCCCTACAATACTGGGAAGCACCGTGGTAATGGTTCTGGTGCGGGTTGTGCCCTACATTACTAGGAAGCACCGTGGTAATGGTTCTGGTGCGGGTTGTGCCCTACAATACTGGGAAGCACCGTGGTAATGGTTCTGGTGCGGGTTGTGCCCTACAATACTAGGAAGCACCGTGGTAATGGTTCTGGTGCGGGTTGTGCCCTATAATACTAGGAAGCACCGTGGTAATGGGTCTGGTGCGGGTTGTGCCCTACAATACTAGGAAGCACCGTGGTAATGGTTCTGGTGCGGGTTGTGCCCTATAATACTAGGAAGCACCGTGGTAATGGGTCTGGTGCGGGTTGTGCCCTACAATACTGGGAAGCACCGTGGTAATGGTTCTGGTGCGGGTTGTGCCCTACAATACTAGGAAGCACCGTGGTAATGGGTCTGGTGCGGGTTGTGCCCTACAATACTAGGAAGCACCGTGGTAATGGTTCTGGTGCGGGTTGTGCCCTATAATACTAGGAAGCACCGTGGTAATGGGTCTGGTGCGGGTTGTGCCCTACAATACTGGGAAGCACCGTGGTAATGGTTCTGGTGCGGGTTGTGCCCTACAATACTAGGAAACACCGTGGTAATGGGTCTGGTGCGGGTTGTGCCCTGCAATACTAGGAAGCACCGTGGTAATGGGTCTGGTGCGGGTTGTGCCCTATAATACTAGGAAGCACCGTGGTAATGGTTCTGGTGCGGGTTGTGCCCTATAATACTAGGAAGCACCGTGGTAATGGTTCTGGTGCGGGTTGTGCCCTATAATACTAGGAAGCACCGTGGTAATGGGTCTGGTGCGGGTTGTGCCCTGCAATACTAGGAAGCACCGTGGTAATGGGTCTGGTGCGGGTTGTGCCCTACAATACTAGGAAGCACCGTGGTAATGGTTCTGGTGCGGGTTGTGCCCTATAATACTAGGAAGCACCGTGGTAATGGGTCTGGTGCGGGTTGTGCCCTGCAATACTAGGAAGCACCGTGGTAATGGGTCTGGTGCGGGTTGTGCCCTATAATACTAGGAAGCACCGTGGTAATGGTTCTGGTGCGGGTTGTGCCCTATAATACTAGGAAGCACCGTGGTAATGGTTCTGGTGCGGGTTGTGCCCTATAATACTAGGAAGCACCGTGGTAATGGGTCTGGTGCGGGTTGTGCCCTGCAATACTAGGAAGCACCGTGGTAATGGGTCTGGTGCGGGTTGTGCCCTACAATACTAGGAAGCACCGTGGTAATGGGTCTGGTGCGGGTTGTGCCCTGCAATACTAGGAAGCACCGTGGTAATGGGTCTGGTGCGGGTTGTGCCCTATAATACTAGGAAGCACCGTGGTAATGGGTCTGGTGCGGGTTGTGCCCTGCAATACTAGGAAGCACCGTGGTAATGGTTCTGGTGCGGGTTGTGCCCTACAATACTGGGAAGCACCGTGGTAATGGGTCTGGTGCGGGTTGTGCCCTACAATACTGGGAAGCACCGTGGTAATGGGTCTGGTGCGGGTTGTGCCCTACAATACTGGGAAGCACCGTGGTAATGGGTCTGGTGCGGGTTGTGCCCTACAATACTGGGAAGCACCGTGGTAATGGTTCTGGTGCGGGTTGTGCCCTGCAATACTAGGAAGCACCGTGGTAATGGTTCTGGTGCGGGTTGTGCCCTGCAATACTAGGAAGCACCGTGGTAATGGGTCTGGTGCGGGTTGTGCCCTGCAATACTGGGAAGCACCGTGGTAATGGGTCTGGTGCGGGTTGTGCCCTACAATACTGGGAAGCACCGTGGTAATGGTTCTGGTGCGGGTTGTGCCCTATAATACTAGGAAGCACCGTGGTAATGGTTCTGGTGCGGGTTGTGCCCTGCAATACTAGGAAGCACCGTGGTAATGGTAAATTGAAGGGGTTAAGGGGGGTCACCGGCTTTTTGTATCTTTCTCTCCTTTTCACTCTTTCTCTGGCTTGTATCCATTCGGCCCCATTCAGCCAACTGTTTTAAAACGTTTATCCCCATCCAGGTGTCGATTTATTCCTGGCGAGCGATAGCGAGCCAGCATTGTATGGAGAAATCCGGCTTCGCCGGAGAAATTTTTCTATCGAAAAATGTACACATTTAGCTTGCTGTCAAAACTAAAATATACATATGCTGGCTCGCTACCGCTCGCCAGGAAAATATTGACACATGGATGGGGGTAAACGTCTTAAAACAGTAGGTTGAATGGGGCCAAATCGATGCAAGCCAAAGAGAGAGGGAGAGAAAGAGCAAAACAGCGAGGTGGGCTCCCTTAAGCAGCCTCGGCCGGGAACCCTCAAGAAAGTGGGAGGCCCTGTTTCCGAATTCTTGCATAATTTAGTGGACACAGTTTTTGCCTGACGGTTCCTCTCTGGTAATGTTGGAGTATTATTCTGAGGTGACGGACGAGACTAGAAAACCTTGACTCCTTGTTCATGGCCGTGTAAGGGTAAGTATTGTTAGAAGTCTATTTTTGTCCAGCTGAGCCTAAATTGTCATGTTTCGATCTTTGTTACTCGGGTATAAGGTAGATTTTGTAGCGAAAGATGATGGTTATTCTGAAAACTTGGCATTAATATGAAACACAGCCATAGTAGTTTCATATATTTCCATTAAGTATCGATAAATCAGCTAATAAGAGATTCAATTTACGATCAGCTGGAAAAAAATAGAGTATAGTAACCAGTATACCTTAGTGCTTGAATCATCGACATCATGGCTTCTGAAAATGTCTGTGGTAGATGAAAGTAAAGCTATCTACATGTTATATGACCAATTAACCCCTTGAAGCTATGACGCGTTTTATCAGTTTATTTTGGCAATCATTAACCGATTTTATGCAGCTTAGGAAGGAACTGTGTGTATTCAAAAAGGGTAAAGTATATATCAATCAACCATCTGACTTCCATATACCCTTCCTAATCTGAATAACATCGTCTAATAATTACCAGAAAGAAAGGCATATAGGAGCTTGAAAGGGTTAACACCATTGCTTGAGAGGTATGGAGCTCAATGTAAACAAGGCTCCATAGCACGATTCCTGCATCAACAAGAGTATACCATAATATACTTCTCCTCCATACCGCACTTCTCCAAAGAGTATACCATAATATACTTCTACATACCGCACTTCTCCAAAGAGTATACCATAATATACTTCTCCTACATACCGCACTTCTCCAAAGAGTATACCATAATATACTTCTCCTCCATACCGCACTTCTCCAAAGAGTATACCATAATATACTTCTCCTCCATACCGCACTTCTCCAAAGAGTATACCATAATATACTTCTCCTCCATACCGCACTTCTCCAAAGAGTATACCATAATATACTTCTCCTCCATACCGCACTTCTCCAAAGAGTATACCATAATATACTTCTCCTCCATACCGCACTTCTCCAAAGAGTATACCATAATATACTTCTCCTCCATACCGCACTTCTCCAAAGAGTATACCATAATATACTTCTCCTCCATACCGCACTTCTCCAAAGAGTATACCATAATATACTTCTCCTCCATACCGCACTTCTCCAAAGAGTATACCATAATATACTTCTCCTCCATACCGCACTTCTCCAAAGAGTATACCATAATATACTTCTCCTCCATACCGCACTTCTCCAAAGAGTATACCATAATATACTTCTCCTCCATACCGCACTTCTCCAAAGAGTATACCATAATATACTTCTCCTCCATACCGCACTTCTCCAAAGAGTATACCATAATATACTTCTCCTCCATACCGCACTTCTCCAAAGAGTATACCATAATATACTTCTCCTCCATACCGCACTTCTCCAAAGAGTATACCATAATATACTTCTCCTCCATACCGCACTTCTCCAAAGAGTATACCATAATATACTTCTCCTCCATACCGCACTTCTCCAAAGAGTATACCATAATATACTTCTCCTCCATACCGCACTTCTCCAAAGAGTATACCATAATATACTTCTCCTCCATACCGCACTTCTCCAAAGAGTATACCATAATATACTTCTCCTCCATACCGCACTTCTCCAAAGAGTATACCATAATATACTTCTCCTCCATACCGCACTTCTCCAAAGAGTATACCATAATATACTTCTCCTCCATACCGCACTTCTCCAAAGAGTATACCATAATATACTTCTCCTCCATACCGCACTTCTCCAAAGAGTATACCATAATACTTCTCCTCCATACCGCACTTCTCCAAAGAGTATACCATAATATACTTCTCCTCCATACCGCACTTCTCCAAAGAGTATACCATAATATACTTCTCCTCCATACCGCACTTCTCCAAAGAGTATACCATAATATACTTCTCCTCCATACCGCACTTCTCCAAAGAGTATACCATAATATACTTCTCCTCCATACCGCACTTCTCCAAAGAGTATACCATAATATACTTCTCCTCCATACCGCACTTCTCCAAAGAGTATACCATAATATACTTCTTCTCCATACCGCACTTCTCCAAAGAGTATACCATAATATACTTCTCCTCCATACCGCACTTCTCCAAAGAGTATACCATAATATACTTCTTCTCCATACCGCACTTCTCCAAAGAGTACAGTCTCAAACATGTCGCCCATCAACTCACTTCCTCTTAGTATAGTCTGTTCAGGGGAGGTTTTTAGTTAGTTCCCTAAACCTCCATCAAGCTTAAAATTACACCCTCTAGGCCCTCTTTCAAGATAAATGTGTACATTTTTCGGTAGAAAAATGTACCGGCCAAAGGCCGGTTCCCCTTAAACTACAGGCTCGCTATCGCTCGCCAGGAAAAAATCGACACCTAAATTGCATGGAAGGTCTTAAAATTGACAGAAATGGGGCGAATATTCTTAATTATTGGGCGAACGTCTTAACAAAAATGGGGCTAAACAAGAGGGAGAAAGGGGTCCAGAAAAAAATCCCTCGAGTGGAATTCTCCCCTTAATTCTAGGTTAGGCAGAAATCGTAACCTCTAACCTCTCATAACTCAAAAAGGACTTGAGTAATCGAGCTAATACTTCTACCAAATAGGAAGACTTGGTTAGGGAGTATGTGTATGAATTGACATCTCATTTACTCTAGCCGTTTTTCAGTTACAGAGGTTAGAGGTTACGATTTCTGCCCAACCTAGAATGAACGGACTATAGTTCCCTTACAATATCTTTCTACACGCCGCAATGTTGCATCTCTTTCACTCTTCTATCGCTATTACAAGAATGTGTTCTTCAGAGCTCTCTCAGTTCATACCCCCCCTCCATTGCGGTGAGTGTGAGGCACCCGCCTTTCAACAAAGTCCCACCCCTATCCTATCCAACTCTCCAACCCAAGAATTGGCAACTTTTCTCAGTCTTTCTTCTACTCAACCAGTGAACTATGGAACCCTCTCCCTCAATCAATTTTTCCTTCATCTTATGACTTATACTGCTTTAAACTTCGTGTGTCCAGGCATTTTGATCACAACGTCCCTTGAATATGGCTCTCTGTCAGACGTTTGACTCTGGGAGAGACACTCGTTACAGGCAACCTGTCTTTTCAACCTTTTGTCTCCGTCATACACATAGTAAAAAAAATAATGGATTGAGAGCGTATGTTAGATGTGTTGACAGTTTATGTTGTGGTGACGAAATGGTATAACATGTACAAGACTGATGTAGTAGATGTTAAGGCGAGTGATAAGCACACATGCCTAAGGTCCGTGTGTGGACTAAGTAACCTAGAGATGTTTTTTGCCATGGCCATCCAAAAGTGGGAGTTTTCGAGATGAAGACAATAATGATCTGGATTGATTATGATGCCATAATTAAACACATACTATGATCCCATTTGTTGTTCTATCTGATAGTAATGGTGCATGGTTTTCATATATTACTGTTGAATTTGTTTGTGTAGATATACACAATACATTTTAAAAGAAAAAGAACGTGGTTTTCATTTTACACATATATACAAAATATATATTATGTATAACTTGGCTTGAGCTCTGAGAGCAGCTTCTTGCAGATTATGTCGATATAAAAAAAAAATTGTCTCAGTGCGCCTTGATACTTTGTGAGAACTAGTCCACCTCTGGTGGGTACCTGCAACGATTATTAATGTGGTGTCCGAACTTTACACAAGCATAGAGACTGCTGTGAAGTGTGGCAGGCTAGCTTTCCATCTTCCCTGTAAACTTACCTTAATCACGTTCATTCTTTCTTGCAGACAGAAGGAAAAATAGACAACCTCAACTATGCCACTGTCACTACTACTGCCTTCTGCTTCACCCTCTGCACCTCAACTATGCCACTGTCACTACTACTGCCTTCTGCTTCACCCTCTGCACCTCAACTATGCCACTGTCACTACTACTGCCTTCTGCTTCACCCTCTGCTCCTCAATTGTCTCTGTTTAAGGGGAAATTTCCACTCAAGTTTTTTTTTTGGACCCCTTTCACCCTCATGTTTAGCCCCATTGCTTTTGAGATTTTTAGACACTCGCTCCATTAGTTTGCCGATTTTAAGAAATTTCGCCTATGTCTGTCAATTTTAAGACCTTTCGTGCCATTTAGGTGTCGATTGTTTTCCTGGCGAGCGATAGCGAGCCTGTATTTTAAGAGGATCCGGCCTTCGGCCCGGACACTTTTCTACTGAAAAATTTACAAATTGGTCTTGAAAGGGGCTCAAAGGGGTGTAATTCTAAGCTTGATGGATGTCTCGGGAACAAATAAAAACCTCTCCTTAAACCCTTCAGCATATCCAACTTACCTCCATCACTTTTTTTCTTTCTTTCTTCCTTACAGACGACCAAAGGGTCAATACTGGTGGGTCACTTTTGGTCAGTGTCACTGTAATCGTTTATGTAAATTTACCTCAGTCTCTGTTTTTGTCCGACCCATCTCACCTTTCCCTGGCCTGGCTCTATCGCTCTGTCCACCATTCCTCATCATCTTGCCCGGGTACACTCGGATGCCATAGTCTCTATCTATCTATCTTTATACTCAGGCCCAATCCCAATTTTTATTTTGTTTATTTTATTTTTATTTATTTATTTTATTTTTTTTTTTTTTTTTTGGGGGGGGGTGACTCGAGACAAAGCCAGAATAGGGACAACACGACAGAAAACAATGAACACACAAAACAAAATACAAATTCACACACATCTAGGTCATCCAGGAGAAGACCCAGAGACCAGGGTCAGCTGTAATTTTGGAGGAACCGGCATTCGGCTGGGAATTTATGCTACCGAAAAATGTACATATTAATCTCTAAGGGGGATCATGAAGATGTATTTTATTAAGTTTGATGGAGGCCTAGGGAGGAAACTCCCTATAGTGAAATACAATAATTTCATAAATCCTAAGAAAAATGACAGTATGAAAATGATGAAGAAAGACTATGGTAAACCTAAATACGTATCATAACTTGTTGACATAGAAACACAAAGATTCATAAATGACATAATAAATACCACAAACATTATAAGTTCATCACAACACTTCTAAACACTATACATATGAAAACACGAAAAATAACTTACATTAAGAAGGCGTTAAAAACACATTAGGTAGCAATGAAAAATCAACCAACCTCTTGTGTTTTTTAATTTGTTTTAATGTAAGTTAATTTTCATGTTTTCATATGTATAATGCCGGTTCTTCCAAAATTCGTCACCTAAATGACAAAGAAATTGGGCGCAAACTAATGGGGCGAACGTCTAAAAATGTCAAAACTACTGGGGCTAAGCATAAGGGAGAAGGGGGTCCATAAAAACGACATACCTTCCCTTAATTCGGTGTTTTCCGTGTGTCTTTCTGTTGTCCTTCATCCTACTCTCCCACAGACGTGATAACCTGCATATGAGTGGCGGGGGGAATCATCAGTCAACATTTATGGTCAAATATGGCATCTGGTAGCAGTTATAGGGGACCGTGGGAGGGAAGATTAGGGAAAAAGGTTTATTATGCAAATGAACTGTCTGTCAGATGTGTTTTCTGTTAGTATCATTATCAATCGTCTATGTCGACGGTATGTGTTGATTTCCACCCCATCCTCTCTCTCTCTCTCTCTCTCTCTCTCTCTCTCTCTCTCTCTCTCTCTCTCTCTCTCTCAGCTCTTACTCTCTCTCTCTCTCTCTCTCTCTCTCTCTACAGTAATCTTCACCGTATGATTAATACAACACAATCACCTACGTGCAGTGAAAAGTGTTAAAGGGGCCCACCTCGTTATTTTATCTCTCTCTGGGCTATTATATCCATTCGGCCCCATTCAGCCTACTGTTTTAAGACATTTATCCCCATCTAAGTGTCGATTTTTTCCTGGCTAGCGGTAGCGAGCCAGCATATTCTATTTATATGTTTTTGACAGGAGGCTAAATTTGTACATTTTTCGATAGAAAAATGTCTCGAAGCCGGATTTCTCCATACAATGCTGGCTTGTTATCGCTCGCCAGGAAGAAAGCAACACCTGGATGAGGATAAGCGTCTTGATAAACGTTAGATGAATAGGACCAAATTGATACAAGCCAGAGACAGAGAGAAAAGGAGAGAAATATAGCAGGTCACCCCCTTAAACCAAACTTTAAGCAATTGTGACATGCTCATTATATATTTTGCAATGCTCCCTGTTTAATGTGTATGAAGGAGACAATGGGGAGAGCTGCCTGTAACAAGTGTCTCCAACAAAGTTGGAAGAGTGAGCAAGATAAATTAAACATTTGTTCTTGTTGGTGTCCAGTGTTGGAAAGAGGATATGTTTGTGTGAGCTAGCTGGATTACTCTCTATGTACTGGAGACACAGTGAACTAAATAAAAATAAATACAAATATATACATACAGGTATATATACTGTATGTATATATATATATATATATATATATATATATATATATATATATTAATACATACTTCACCTCTATATTGCATTTCACAAGAATGTCGTTACTGTTTGTGCCACTCTTCTCACAACATGGAACTAATTATAAAGAATGTATCTGGGTCTGTGAAGGTCCTGCCGCCAAACATACCGCGTCACGAAAAACAACACCATATTAGTGTTGCCATTAAGGGGGGTCACCGTTTTTTTTTTATCTTTCTCTCCTTTTCTCTCTTTCCCTGGCTTGTATCCATTCGGCCCCATTCAACCAACTGTTTTAAGACGTTTGTCCCCATCCAGGTGTCGATTTCTTCCTGTCATTGTGTTGAGAAATCCGGCTTCCCCGGAGACATCTTTCTATCGAAAAATGTACAAATTTAGCTTGCTGTCAAAACAAAAATATATATATGCTGGCTTGCTACCGCTCGCCAGAAAAATATTAACACTTGGATGGGGGTAAACATCCTAAAACAGTAGGCTGAATGGGACCGAATGGATACAAGCAAAAGAGAGAGGGAGGGAAAGAGAGAAAAAAAAAGCGAGATGGGCTCCCTTCATGTGTACACCGGCACCTCCCTTGTACACATGCGATCTATTTATTATAACCAGTGTTGGAAATAGCTAGGGTGTCTTTTTGTCTCACCTTTCCAATACCTTAAGCCGGTATCACACGAGTTCTTTTTCGCTCAACATTTATCCTCAACACTGATCTGGCAGCTTATGAGGTTGACACTTGATGTTTTTCGGTCACCTAAATTCATCTATCACCAGTCTAGTTTCTGATACCAGTGCAAAATATTTCAGAAATGTAGCCAGAAAAATGTTGATCATAAAATGTTGAGTATAAAGGGTCTCGTGTGATACCGGCTTTACCCTGATGATGATGACGGCTTGTTGTTATTGTTTTGATTGTATTTTATTGGAGGTAAACATGATTGACAATAAGACGGACATAGATGGTAGACAGGGACCTATAATTTATATAATCTAATAACACGAGTATAACACTTCACTCATTTTGTCTTACACATCTATAACTTGACTAACATTCTTTTCATTGTCCTTTTTTTTTTGTATTCTGACGGGTTGTAAAGATGTTGGAACACTGGTTGAACATAACTTGAGCTTGCATCACGACCTTCCAATTCCTTATTTGTTGGCTTTCTTGTTCATTATTTTGTTAGTGGTAGATTGTTAAACACACAATATTCCATTTCCTCACTTTAAAATCACATATTCAAACTGAATACTTTTATCTCCAAGACACTGAGGGATAAACGAGAGATAAACAGAGCTATATGACATTTATTGTTGGTGTCTAAAAATAATATTGTGAGCAGATAAATTAAACATTATTTATAGTTGTTTTACTCTCACATCAGTTATTCAAACTGATGAGTTTAATTTTAAAAATACGGATTCCGAGATATCAGAGATTAAAACAAACACATACATTACATTTCTTCTGAAATACAATATGTATTTTGTTATATTATTTTATATATTTGATTATCATCACCAGGTTCCATAATACCAATCAACCTGGGACATCACTAGAATCAGTGGTACCAATCAACAGGGGACATGACTAGGTTCAGTAGTACCAATCAACCTTAGGCATCTCAAGGATAGGTGGTGCTACTTAGTGTACTTCATACTAATGTTAGTGTCAAACAAATTATTGTTTTAGTATAAAAACATGACATATTTATAAGTTCACTACTATCCGTCCTACAAACCCATACTACAATTGCAGTAACACCAGCATGAAGCAATTGATAGTTGCAGTTTTCAGCATAAAAAAAAAAAAAAAAAAAAAAAAATATATATATAATATAATATATATATATATATATATATATATATATATATATATATATATATATATATATATATATAAAATTATAGCAAATACAAATTAAAAATAGGAAAAGTGGGTATTGGGCCTGAGCATATAGATATACTGTAGATAGATAGTTCTCAGCATAATAGCCACAAGTGACTATAACAGTAACCTGTTACCAATGTTGTGACGGTCTGCCTGTGTTTGAGCATAACAAACGGATTTGTATATATCATTAAAGTCAAAGAATTATTTTACCCACTTCTAGCATTTTAACTACAGTTTGACTACATAAATTATCTATAACCTTTATATAGTACAGTCTTGTGAAAAAGTTTACTCCCATCATTTCATTACCGAACATGTTCGGGCACGTTCAAAAGATATATTCTACCTCCATAAGTTGCCCCTAAGTTATCTCTACGATAAAACTTAAGGGGGGTCACCGGCTTTTGGCTTTTTTTAATCTTTCCCTCCTTTTCTCTCTTTCCCTGGTTTGTATCCATTCGGCCCCATTCAGCCAACTGTTTTAAGACGTTAATCCCCATCCAGGTGTCGATATCTTCCTGGCGAGCGATAACGAGCCAGCATTGTATGGAGAAATCCGGCCGGAGACATTTTTCTATCGAAAAATGTACAAACTTAGCTTGCTGTCAAAACAAATATATATATATATATATATATATATATATATATATATATATATATATATATATATATATATATATTATGGCTCGCTACCGCTCGCCAGGAAAATATTGACACCTGGATGGAGGTAGACGTATTAAGATAGTAGGCTGAATGGGACCGAATGGATACAAGCCAAAGAGAGAAAAAGATAAAAAAAGCGAGGTGGGCTCCCTTAATAAACTGTTTAATTCACATGAAGAAAAAAGCGACATGGTAGGTTTAAAATGTGTAGATAATTAGTTTCTCAGACCGAAATTAAAGTAAAAGATATGTTGTGGTGAATGTGCGATACGAGTTTTCCAGCATGACTGTACGATGTTCTGTCTGGTCAACTGTAAATCAACGGTCCTATTTACCTATTACACTAAATCCAATCACCTTAGCAATAGTTTACCTGATAATTGCATTCTGGGGTTACGCTTATCCCTTTATGTCCCACCGACGTCTGTTATACTTTATTCTAGTCCTATTTAGACTATTTTATGCAGCTTAGGAAGATCTCTGGTAGTTATAAAGGTTGATTGAGACAGTTCCAAGCCTTATAATTGCTTGAGGTGTTTCCTAAACTGAATAAAATTGATTAATAGTAGCCACAATAAATCAGATATCAATGGTACAGAAGGGGTTAATACATCAGAAAATTTAATTGTAATGTACAGCACATCCTGATCCACTAGATCGGCGACAACCTTGATCACGAACTGTGTTGTCCTGAAACAAACGGGTTACAGTAATTTATCTTATGAACGAAAATATTAAATGTAACAAACTGTGAACTTGTAAGATTTAGAACATTATCTTCATATTACATTTTTTTTTTTTTTCATCTTGGTTGTCGCTGGTACATTTCCGGTGAAAAGTCATTATGAAACGTTCGCCGATAACTTTGTGTGATACCAAGAGAGGAGGGGCGTTACCCCGACATATCTCTGTAATGGAACACAAAATATATTATCACTGGGTATTAATTATAAACATTTGAGAATTGTGAAGGAAAACCTAAACATTACACAGTTATGGGCATTATTACCAAGGAACTATTATTTGGATTGTATTTACTGCCGCAACTGGTCAGGACGAAAATAAGGTAGCCTCCGTGGGCCATCCAGGCGACAGAACAAGAGTCTGTCAATACCTGGGGAACACGGTCCGGGCTGTGACAACATTGGTAAAACATAAATGAAGCACGATGGGACACGGACGGGGATGACAGACGCCAGAACAAATTGTCTACGCTCCGAAAACCAAAGTCGATAACCTTTCTAAATAAGCGGCTGTGGCTGATTAATATTAGTAAAAAGGAATTGACATGAGTGTTTTTCTTTTCTAAGGGGAGCATTACCTGTGGCTATATTTTGGGGTTTTGCTTTAGTACATGTAGCAACACAAAATAATAATTGATTACTTTGATTATAATTATTCATTTGTGTGTTGCTTTCAGAAACTACCAGACCAGAATTAACACAAAACAACGATGGAATTTTGTCATTTAGAATTATCAATGATTACTATACGCACTACTGCATTTGATTTCAGTCTCAGTAATCATCGGTCAATCTATTTTTTTTTCTATGTGGATGAGGGAGACAAAAGGTTGGAGGTTCCCGTCCAATAACATATGGAATTAGAAAGTCCGATAGATTGTATGGAGCTCCAAGCCAAGCCACATATGTTGTTGTGAGGTAGAATACTAACCCAAATCACCCGACCACGGAATGGGACCAAAGGACGGTCATCGTAAAAATTAGGTACATGGATCAGAGGGCAAACTATCTTATTATTCTGCCCCAGGTTCTACAACATATTCTATCTTATCTATCTATATACTCAGGTCCAATCCCCAATTTTCCTTGTTATATTTTTTTTTTTTTTTCTACAGCATATAGGAGCAAGAATGTTGTAATGACGGTAATGACATCGGTGACATTGTGCGGAGTCCTGGACAGTCACCCTCAGAAAATCATGTCACGTACCTGTCATTCTAACTCTGGTAATTCCTACAGTTAAAGCTTCATATATCCCCATCTTTAGCTATCTCTTTGGTTAAATTAGAATGAATACCTAGCCTATAAAACGCATGAAGAAATCAGTTATATTAATGTTCTATTCAATGTTATCGAGGAATACTGTATTTTTATATAAAAGACGGAAACCTAATTGAAGCATTGAAGGTGGGAGCCATCTTGCAGTGTCTTGTCGTACACATGTCCTCTTACCTTCGATCACGGGCCACGGTGTTATTAAGTCCCCGCCCCAGACCCTCGATGTCAACCCAGGTACAGAAAAGGAAATTATCAATCCTGGTGACACAACCCAGCCAAGATTTCCGATCCTGGGAGTGACCGGGAGGGAGCCGTACAGTCGTACACAAAGGTTTTGTCCCCATAACCTCTATTATCATAAACGACAGAAAAACAAATCCCGCTAGTAAATCTACCATTCGGGAAGGGTTAGCCAGGAAATAGGCGTGGGAATTTACAGCTCATTTGCTCTAGCACGTTTGGAAATACAGAGTTTAGGGGTCACGTTTTGTGGTCTGTAGTTTGGATTGTAATAGTTCTGTGACCAAATCTTAATGTTTTTTTTTTTTTTTTTTTTTTTTTTAAAAGGTCGGAGCTATTGCTGCTGTATTTCAAAGTTATTTATGATGGTGAGTATGCTGTTATTACACAGTTTCCATCCCTGACTTCCACCACTGCTGTTGTCATTGGGTGTGTCTACAAACTACTGTCATAATCATTAAGGGGGGTCAAAGGCTTTTGTTCTCTCCTTTTCTCTCTTTCTCTGGCTTATATCTATTCGGCCCCATTCAGCCTACTGTTTTAAGACGTTTACTCCCATCCAGGTGTCGATTTTTTCCTGGCGAGCGGTAGCGAGCCAGCATATTTTGTTTAATGTTTTCGACAGCAGGCTAAATTTGTACATTTTTCGATAGAAAAATGTCTCCGGCGAAGCCGGATTTCTCCATACAATGCTGGTTCGCTATCGCTCACCAGGAAGAAATTGACACTTGGATGGGGATAAACGTCTTACAACAGTAGGTTGAATGAGGCCGAATGGATACAAGTCAGAGACAGAGAGAACAAGGGATAACAAAAAGCCTGTCACCCACCTTAAATCAAGTAATGCCAATAAATAAACTCATAATAAAAACTCATACAGACCATCCGGGATTCGAACCCTGTCATAATGTTTCCAGTAGAGTAAATTATCGTTGTGTTCCAGAGTCGTCACCACCAATTGTTACTACCACCACACCAAGATTGTCACCAAGAAAAGTGTCCTCATTAAAGGGGGTCACCGTTTTTGTTTTTTTATCTTTCTCTCCTTTTCGCTCTTTCCCTGGCTTGTATCCATTCGGCCCCATTCAGCCAACTGTTTTAAGATGTTTATCCCCATGCAGGTGTTGATTTCTTTCTGGCGAGCGATACCGAACCAGCATTGTATGGAGAAATCTGGTTTCGCCGGAGAAATTTTTCTAACGAAAAATGAACACATTTAGCTTGCTGTCAAAAAAAAAAAAAAATATATATATATATATATAATATTGACACCTGGATGGGGGTAAACGTCTTAAAACAGTAGGCTGAATGGGGCCGAATGGATACAAGCCAAAGAGAGAGGGGGAGAAAGAAAAAAAAGCGAGGTGGGCTCCCTTAATTCAGTCACCACCATCACTGAGCCCATTTCAAAGTTGTCACTTCATCTACCTCATCAAACACTATAGTCATTATGCTATCATTACCCTAACTAATTACAGTATAGTCATAATAGCCTATGTTAGCCAATTACAGTATACTCATGATAGCCTATGTTAGCCAATTACAGTATACTCATGATAGCCTATGTTAGCCAATTACAGTATACTCATGATAGCCTATGTTAGACAATTACAGTATACTCATAATAGCCTATGTTAGCCAATTACAGTATACTCATGATAGCCTATGTTAGACAATTACAGTATACTCATAATAGCCTATGTTAGACAATTACAGTATACTCATAATAGCCTATGTTAGACAATTACAGTATACTCATGATAGCCTATGTTAGACAATTCATCATAATACAAATAAATCACAAATAACGTGAAAAGCAACAATAGAGTACATTCTTAAGGGGTGTCACCGGCTTTTTTTTTATCTTTCTCTCCTTTTTTCTTTCCCTGGCTTGTATCCATTCGGCCAACTGTTTTATAACTTTTATCCCCATCCAGGTGTCGATTTCCTCCTGGCGAGCGATAGCGAGCCAGCATTGTATGGAGAAATCTGGTTTCGCCGGAGACATTGTTCTATCGAAAAATTTACAAATTTAGCTTGCTGTCAAAACAAAATATATATATATGCTGGCTCGCTACCGCTCGCCAGGAAAATAATGACACCTGGATGGGGGTAAACGTCTTAAAACAGTAGGCTGAATGGGGCCGAATGGACATAAGTCAAAGAGAGAGGGAGAGAAAGAGAAAAAAAAAGCGAGGTGGGCTCCCTTAAGTGGTACAGCTTCTTAATGCGCACAACTCAGAATGCCATCTCTACATACTTTGTAGTATATTTCCACAATATATTAAACCAATTTATATACCTAAAGCGCGTTAGCATTCTTAATAATACATATATTATTAACATATACATAATCAATATTGCATACAAGCATATGAAAACGCAATCAGAATTATCATAACAACATATACATAATATCACTTCAATCAGCGTAGACTGATTCGTATCATCACGATCGTAGGCGTAAGTTTCGCCCCGTCTTTCACCTACTGTTAAATAATATGACAATTGCTATTACATAATATGGATGTCGATGAGTTATATGTTCATTCATAAATGTATTAGCGGACCATCAGCAACACTGTCACCATAACCATCTCCACCATTATCACCATCACCACCACTACAACCATCTCCACCATTACAACCATCTTCACCATTATCACCACCACCACCACAACTTTCACCACTACCACCTCCATCATTATCACCACCACCATCACTACCACCACAACCATCTCCACCATTATCGCCACCACAACCATCTCCACCATTATCACCACCCCCACAACCATCTTCACCATTATCACCACCACTATTACTGTCACCACAACCATCTCCACCATTATCACCACAACCATCTCCACCATTATCACCACCACAACCACTGCCACCACAACCATCTCCACCATTATCACCACCACCACAACCGTCTTCACCATTATCACCACCACTATTACTGTCATCACAACCATCATCACTGCCACCACAACCATATCCACCATTATCACTGCCACCCCAACCAATCTCCACCATTATCACTGCCACCACAACCATATTCACCATTATCACCACCACTATTACTGCCACCACAACCATCATCACTGTCACCACAACCATCTCCACCATTATCACCACCAGCACAACCATATTCACCATCATTACCACCATCGTCACTGTCACCACAACCATCTCCACCACCATCACTGTCACCATAACCATCTCCACCACCATCACTGTCACCACAACCATCTCCACCATTACCAACACAACCACCTCCACCATTACCAACGCAACCGCAATCACGACTACTGCCACCACAACCACCTCCACCACAACTATAAATACTACCACAATTTCCACCACGATCACTATTACTGCCACCATAACTACCTCACCTCTGTTCACAATTGTCTTCATTTTCTTTGTGTATACATGTGGTCATCACCAAACACAATTGCCAACACCGTACTATTATGTATCGTGTTGCTGTTCTTGTAGTTTATACAATCATTACATCTCCTTCCATATTCCTGTTTACCTCGCCATCATCCTTGGACTATAGCAATTAATCAAAATATGATTGTTTTCTGCTATGCAACTACATCATGATGTTATTTAACCCATCACACATACAAGTTCTACAATGGATCTAACAGTAGCTGTATCCCACTCATATCTTGACTCCATTCCAAAGAGTAAGTCAAGGCAAACCCCCTGTCCTCTCCCGGATAACTCTCGACATGATCGACCAGCTTGCCTAACCCTTCAGTCACATGATCGTCGGCTAGGTCTTCCCCACTCCAGGTTGTCATTCGCCAAGTCTATCACATAAGCAGGGTTATTTCAGGAAAACGAATATGAACCATACATCCAAATTTGGCTCGAATTATCTTCAGATAAGACACTGGAATATGTTTTTAATCATACTAAAACCGTTGTCATCCATGATTCTACGACACCATTGCACAGAAGTTAAAGTGACTCCAACATTTCTTTGATTGTATCAACTATCAATTTTCTAGGATACTATTTTGTTGCTTTTAGGATTGATATGTCAACGTATTACACTTTAAGCTGTGTACAATCCATTACGTCGGCTAAAATCGAACTAATGATTTCTGCAGCCGAGTGGTTACTGTTACTAACTACAAATCTACCAACTCAGGGTCGAATCTTCAGCATAATAGCAGGTGATAATAAGTGTACAGAGGTGTTACCTGTACTGAAGAGCTCAAAGCCTTGTGAAGTAAACTGTGGTAACCCGGAAATGACATAATATAACTTTTGTGCACCAGGCTGGATATTACATAGTATTACCTCTGTGTACCAGGCTGGATAATCCGCCCTTCACAGCCTATAAACAGCAATTTACAAGATGAACTCGGCGGCAAAAAACAGTTTAGCTTATACCAAACTCCTTCGCGCACAACCATAAGCTTCAAAACCTAATGACGATAAATTTAATCATCGCTACCATACCCTTTTTGCCATCACCTCAACAGCTATAATCGGCAAGGCTATTAGTATCACTCTTGAAAGATGTTCATTACAGTTTCTACTATTTAAATCTACTACCATTTGCATATTGATTAAACAGTTTGATCACTAAATAATTTTCTTATCACAAATTAATAAAATGTTAACTGTATATGCATCCCGTTACCGCAGTTAAATGAATATTACCTGTGACTAAATCATAATCAACACAATGCCATTATCGTTTATCTACCATCTCACCTACCCATGATCATCCGAGACTCCACAACATATTCCTGAAGTTTGGACCAGTCATGACACTCGTGGTGCTTTTCTTTTCCCTGCAATCACGTAAACAGTCACATCCCTACCTGAAACAAACTTAACCACATATAATCTTATCAGTGGATTATGGTATATATGAAAAACTAACCTTGATATCCCTGGCAAAAGAAAGCATCAACACTCACCTGTCTCCCTGCTTCCCTTATAAGCTGGACGAAAAACCTCCTGGCTTCATCCTACTGAGCGACTGTATATGCAGGATTTAAGCTTGAGACCAGGGTAAAGTTGGAACACAAATTAATAAACAATAAATCATCCTCTCTAGCGAAAACACACCGCCAAACCTCTGGAATATGCCCCTCAGCGAACCAGTGACCAACCAACCACAAATCACCCTCGATACACAAAACAGACGCGGGCCAAACCAGTCGTTCATTTGTCCACCCAGCAGAAGGTAACAATCTCAGTTTGTTGGATCACGCGGCTGTAAGTGAATAATACCACAATAAACAGAGATGGACGTTTCCTTAATTATATCATTATTAGGGCATCTGTCGGGGAGGTGGTTGGAGGAAGAGGTTGCTGTGTGTCTGTGTGTGTGTGTGTGTGTGTGTGTGTGTGTGTGGGGGGGGGGGGGGGACTTAGGACTGTCTGGCTACAAGAACATTATGTTGTACACATTGATAAACAGCAGACGTACGGAAAAATGCCGGTTTTGGATGGAAGGAAATGATGTTGCCAGTACTTTTCAATACATATTTGTGTACTGCAAGCATAATACATCACATGTGTACTCTTACTAAATCACCATGCATACAGTTTAAATTATGTAATGTCATAAATAATTCAGGAAATTGGCTCGTTCCCTGATGGAGATGTTGTATAGGCCAAGTTGTATTAGCACTATCTCCAACATAATGTTTTGGCATATCTTGTCTGTAAACTATTGCATTCAAATTGTAATGACTTTTTGCAATCTACGTTAAGGGGGGTCACCGTTTTTTGTTATCTGTCTCCTTTTCTCTCTTTCCCTGCCTTGTATCCATTCGGCCCCACTCAGCCAACTGTTTTAAGACGTTTATCCCCATTAGGTGTCGATTTCCTGGCGAGCGATAGCGAGCCAGCATTGTATGGAGAAATCCGGCTTCGCCGGAGACATTTTTCTATCGAAAAATGTACAAATTTAGCTTGCTGTCAAAACAAAAACATATATATGCTGGCTCGCTACCGCTCGCCAGGAAAATATTAACACATATTAATATTAATATTAATTAAGGGGAGGTGTGGTGGAGTGGTCTTGCCACTGGCCTGGTAATCCAAAGGTCCCGGGTTCAAATCCCGATGTATCAATGGGAAGATATTATTGGGATGGAATTTGTGCTGTACCTGGTATCAGTGCATTACCACAAGCCCACCGAAACGTCAATAAAATACCCTCATTGTTCCCTGATTAAATAGCACTGTATGAAAATTCCCATATTCAAAATATGCTATAGGGGTGCAATGCCTGGTGAGTTATCTGCTCAACAGGTGGCGTTGTGTGTGTGTAAGTGTGAGAGTCCGAGTGTAGGGGTGAGACAGTGAAGCACGGGAACGAGGTGGAGAGGGGAGATTTCCACTTGAGGGATTTTTTTCTTTACCCCTTTCTCCCTCATGTTTAGCCCCATTGCTTTTGAGATTTTAAGACGTTCGCCCCATTAGTTTGGCGATTTTAAGAACTTTCACCCCATTTATGTCACTTTTAAGACCTTTCTTCCCATTTAGGTGTCGATTTTTTCCTGGCGAGCGATAGCGAGCCTGTAATTTAAGAGCAACCGGCCTCCGGCCTGGACTTTTTTCTACCGAAAAATGTACAAATTTATCTTGAAAGGGGGTCTAGGGGGTGTAATTTTAAGCTTGATGAAAACGTAGGGAACACACTAAATACCTCCCCTTAAGTAAACAGCGACTAAATGTATGCAATCGGTGAGCTCCCACATAGAGACCGTGGGACCTACACAATATTATCTTCCTCGCTATTGAGTAGTATCGGCTGCATGGCTTGATGCTGAACAATTAAACACAATATAAATAAAAACACCGCACTCCTTCGGCAATGGAGTAGCCTTTGAGTACTAGCTATAGTCTATTCGCTGTAAGTAGGCGAGAAATCATGACCTCTAACCTCTGTGACTCAAAGGGGGCTAGAGCATATTGGCTGTAAATTTCCACATCTATTCTTTGACTGACTCTTCCCAAATGGTAGAAATGTTAGCTCTATTACTCTAGTCGTTATTGAGATACAGAGGTTAGAAACCATGATTTCTCGCCTACTTACAGCTAATAGACTATAGGTTGGATCCCACACTTGCACAGTTTAACCCATTGAGTGTGTTATACTTTATTCTGACTATATTTAGACGATATTAGGCAACTTGGGAAGGATCTGTGGTAGTTAAAAGGGTGGGTGGGGATAGTTGGAAGCCTAATTATTGCTAGAGGGCCCTTCCTAAGCTGAATAAAATCGTCTAATACTTGCCAGAATATGAGGAAAGGGACGGCACCAGTACTGAACGGGTTAAGGGGGTAGGGTTTGTTTGTTAGTTTATATATATATTTATTATTGTTTTAGTATCCTCCCTAGACCTCCATCAAGCTTTAACAATTGTTCTCAATATCCACCATCTAGACAAATGTGTACATTTTTCGGTAGAAATTATCATGGCCAACAGCCGGTTCCTCAAAAATTACAGGCTCACTGTCGCTCGCCAGGATATTATCAACACCTAAATGGAACGAATGGTCTTGATATTGATAAAGAAACGGGATGAAAGGTCTTAAAATCGACAAACTATTGGCACAAACATCTTCAAATCTGCAAAACTAATGGGGCTAAACATGAGGGAAAAAGGGGACCAAGAAACGCAACTACCTCAGTAATAATTAGCGTCGTGGCAATGTAGATTTGCCACACTTCACCCCACTTTACCTACCACCACAAACACAAAGACTCACCAAAGATATAACTTCATTGGCGTTATTACCAAACTGTATTAACCCCTTCAGCACCATGACGCCTTTTTACCTTTGATTATGCCTAAATTTAGTTGCCTAGGCAGTTTAAGAAGGACCTATGTTACTAAGAAGGTTTATTGAGATCGTATTTACCCATTTGAGTTGCATAGATACACTATAAGATCGTGTAATGGTAATGATGAAAATATGATGACAATTACGTAATGGTGGTGAAGAGGTTAATATCACCTCAACATATACTGTAGAGTTGTGGCTGCCATACTTATCATAACTCTAGAGTATATTCGCTCTTATGGGTATTCGTACAAAATAATCTACTTCCATTTACTTGAATAATTTTGAATTTCTTATTTCTATATCACATTATTAATTAACTCTTTTAGTATACTACATCTCAGCTTTTATTTCTCTTCGCTCTTCATAGACGACTGTATACTTAGTTGAATGCGGGGTGTGTCGGAGCATATAAGTTAATTGTGATAGTGTGATTAAATGGGCTAGGTTAGGTTAGGTTACAATAATTTACTCTGAAAGTACAATACTAGCAAAAGAACATCCTAACTTCGGGAATATGCGTCTCGGCAAACTAGCGACGCTCTGCAGCCTGGAATAAGCCCCTCGGCGAACCAGTGACCAACCCAACACAATTCACCCTCGATACACAAAACAGACGCAGGCCAAACCAGTCGTACATTTGTTGAGCCAACAGAAGGTAGCAATCAGATCACGCGGCTGTAAGTGAATACCACAATAAACAGAGATGGACTCCTTCCATCATAAACACAAATAACAGATACACGTCTGTTGCTCCCAGCTCGACACTCACGAGTGGTCAGTTACCCGACCCACAGCCCCTTCCGCCAACCACCTCCGCGACAGATGCCCAGATAATGACATAATTAAGAGGAAGTCAATCTCTGTTTATTGTGGTATTCACTTACAGCCGTGTGATCCAACAAACTGAGATTGTTACCTTCTGCTGGATGGACAAATGTACGGCTTGTTTGTCCCGCGTCTGTTTTGTGTATCGAGGGTAAATTGCGTGGGGTGGGCGTCGCTAGTTTGCCGAGACGCATATTCCCGAAGTTTGAACTGTTATTTTGCTAGAACTGTACTATCAGGGTACTTAATTCTAACCTACCCCAAGCGTTAAAGTAGGTTAGATGAACTGTGTGTAAGCTATGTGGAGTTAGGATAAGCTTCTGTAATTATACTGGGAAGCTCTACATTGCAGCGCCGCTTATCTCTGTGTCTTTAGGGGGACATGGTTGTTTTGTTTGTTTTTTCTGGCCACCCTTCTTCCTCATGTTTAGCCCCTTTACTGCTTGACATGCTAAGACGCTCGCGCCATTAGCTTGTCGAATTGATGACCTTTTACCCCATTTCGTTGTCAATAATATTAAGACCTTTCGTGCCATTTAGGCGTCGGTTTTGTCCAGGCGTGGGATAGCGAGCCTTTAAATTAGAAGGAATCGACTATCGACCAGGAAATTTTTCTACCGAAAAAATTTAAAAATTCATCTGAATGTGGAATCTTGGGGATGTTTTGTTTAGGTTTCATGGAGGTTTAAGGTGGAAACTTATAGTAATAATATAAATAATATATAATTATGTAAATCGACCAGTAAACCCTTCCCACCTTAAACTGTGTAGGTGTGAGATCTAGCCTAGCACTCAAGAGGCTACTTCATTGCCAAAGGAATACAGTGTTCTTATTGTTATTTTTTATTTTTCAGCATAAAGCCATGCAGCCGACACTTTTCAATAGCGAGGAAGATAATATTGTGTAGGTCCCACTGCCACGTTTTGGGAGGTCACCGATTGCATACATTTAGTGGCTGTTGACCTAAAGGACCAGTCACATGAACCACATTTTCCGACAATTTTCGATTGGCAAAATTATTCTGGCAACAATTTGTTTTACGTTGTGTTTATCTTGTTGGTTCACGAAATTAAAATAACGGCGAATTATCGTAGATTTCCAGCAAAATATTTAAGTTAAATGCAAAAGCTTGCAGTCAAGAGTTGTTAAAACATTATGTTGGAGATTATGCTTATGTTACTTGGTCTATGCAACATCCCAATCAGGGAACGAGCCAATTTCCTTAAATATGTGTGTATGACTTATGTGCAATAAAGCTATTTAAACTGTATGCCTGGCGATTTAGTATGAGTATAGGCGATATATTAAGCTTGCAGTACACAAATTTGTATTGAAAAACAATTTCAACATAATTTTCTTCCATAAAATACCAGCATATTTCCGTACGTCTGTTGTATATCAATGTTTACAACATAATTTTGTTCAAGCCCGACAGCCCCAAGGGGGGGGCCCCCCCCCCCCCACACACACACAGCCTCTACCCTCAACCATCTCCCCGACAGATGCCCTAATAATAATATAATTAAGGAAACGTCCATCTCTGTTTATTGTGGTATTCACTTACAGCCGCGTGATCCAACAAACTAAGATTGTTACCTTCTGCTGGATGGACAAATGAACGACTGGTTTGGCCCGCGTCTGTTTTGTGTATCGAGGGTGAATTGTGGTGGGTTGGTCACTGGTTCGCTGAGGGGCATATTCCAGAAGCTTGGCGGTGTGTTTACGCTAGAGAGGATGGTATATTTGTTTTAATGTTGTATTTACTTTTGTTCTATGTCCCAACTTTACCCTTATTAGTTTTCATTTTATATTTATTTTTTGTTTTATGTCCCAACTTTTACTCCTGGTCATAGGCATATAAACTACAGATTCAGTCGCTCTGTAGGATGAAGCCAGGTTAATTCCTCCAGATTACAAAGGAAGCAGGGAGATAGGTGGTGTTGATGCTTTCCAGGTATATCAGGGTAACTCAATTTAATCCGTTCAGTACAAGGGACGTTCTTTTCATCATATTTTGGCAACTATTTGACGATTTTCTGCAGCTTAAGAAGGACCTCTGGCAATAATGAGGCTTCAAAATATCTCAACCAACCCTTTTAACTACCACAGATCCTTTCGAAGCTTCATAATATCGTCTAAGTATAGCTAGAATAAAATATATCACACGTCGCTTGTACTCAAAGGGTTAAGATTAAACGATAGAAACAGTAGGGATTTTAAATAACCTTAATGGTCCTTGGAAAGATTTTTGTAATTATCTGGAATGGTCCATAATTACTCATCGATCAAATGGATGAACATATTTGTAAACTAAAATGCTTAAGGGAGCCCACCTTGCTTTTTTTCTCTTTCTCTCCCTCTATCTTTGGCTTGTATCCATTTGGCCCCATTCAGCCTACTGTTTACAATGTTTTCCCCTGTAATGTGGTAATAATATCTCCTGAATACATTGATAGTCTTGTGCTTAGTGTGCGGAATTTCGGTGTGAGTATCCTAGGTTCGAGTCCTTGGAGTACCACATGTATTCATTAGTTTCATTGATTTCATTAGTTAGGTTTATTTGTAAATTAATTGGTGAGTTGGTGATAACAAATATGAATTACCTGATGTTGATTATCCAGTATTCTCATATTCTTAGGTCTTAGGTCTTTGGATTAACCCGTTCATTACCGGTGTCGTCCTTTTAACTTTTTTTCCGGCTACTAATAGACGACTTTATTCAGTTTAGAAAGGGCCTCCAATAATTGACAGGCTTCGAACTATCTCACTTAACCCTTTTTACACCACAGTTCCTTCTTAAGCTGCACAAAATCGTCTAAATACAGCCAGAAGAAATATAAAAAAAAACATCGCCGGTACGGAAGGAGTTAAAGATTCCCCCGTACCAATGTTTTGTGTATTTCAGTATGGGCTACCGACATACTTATTATAATTGAATTGTAATTGATGGAAGGAAAATTCTCTTACTCGATCATCACCAGCTCAAAAACCTAATTAAACCTTCCATCTTCTTATCATAAAGAACTCATCAACCCTTCTCCCTTCTTATCATTAATGTATTTAAGAGGGGATGGTTCACTTTTTGGTTGATTGTTTAATGTATTCATTATTTGTCTAGTTTCCTCCTTAGACCTCCATCAAACTTAGAAAAACGTCCATTAGACCCCCGTTCTAGATTAATTTGTACATTTGTCGGTAGAAAAATGGCCCGGCCGAAGGCCGGCTCTTCCAAAATTACAAGCTCACTATCGTTCGCCAGGAAAAAAATCAACACCTAAATAGCACGACAGGTCTTAATATTGTCAAAGAAAAGGGTCGAAAGGTCTTACAATCAACAAACTAACAGGGCAAACATCTTAAAATCTAAAAACTAATGGGGCTAAACATGAGGGGGAAGGGGGGCCAGAAAAGCGACCCATGTCCCCTTAATCTAACTCTCTGACCGCACCGCCTGATGCATCCTTATTGGTTATTCATCTTCGACCACTCTCTCTCTCTCTCCACCCTTGAGTTCTGATGAAGTTGATATAGACTAGGAAAAACTGTTGTCGGCGCTAACCAAGGAGTATATTAGAGATAGTGCTAGTGGACAGGGGTATAATTATATACTGATTTTTTTTTTTTATGTGTGAGTGAGGGAGACAAAGGGCAGAAATGCCTGTAGCGAGTGCCTCCCCCAGAGTTGAAAGAGTGACAGGGCCAAAATCAAGGAATCGACGTTCGAGTTTGCCTTTTCTTATAAACTAGCATTAGAAAGAGAGAGATACTTAGCAAACATAACTGATGGCAGTGTGCAAGGCTCGAACTGTCGCCCCAAGTCACCATATAGACAGTAATAAGGAGCTTTACAGGTTAGGTTAGGTTAGGTAAGGTTCAATTAGGTTAGGTTAGGCAAGGTTAGGTTAGATTACGTTAGGTTTGTTTAGGTTAGGTTGATTAGGTTAGGTTTATTTTCCAGCCAATTCGACCTATAGCTAATTAAATGTTATGATAGTGCAGCAGAAAGTTATGGAGATACCAGGAGCCTATGGGAGATACAGAGGAACCATGCTACCAAATAAGGATAGCCAGATTAAAATAAAGAACGTCGTATTGTTCTTGAAAGTATTAAACCAGCCAACCATTGAATTGTTCCGTGCGACCCCCCCCCCCCTCTCTCTCTCTCTCTCTCTAACTTTATTTTATTCCCCCCTCAAATTCATCAAAGATTATTGCGTATAAATATTAATAAGACGTTACTCTCTTTTTCCCAGATAGGCTACTGTATACGAAAGATCACTTTTAACTGTGTTATGTTACTAACCCATCTGTTTCCTACGAACTTCCTAATCCTGCCACGGACATTAGTTCCAGAGCAGTAGTTCCCTTTCCAATTGTCCCTTACCCACTCTAACCACTGTTTGGACACTTGATCCTCTGTGTTTTGGAGAACAAGCAGCCTAGAGGGGTCACTAGATCTGTTGTTGCTTGATTTCCTTTGTACTCTTTTGTACTCTCTCTCCTACTTTGCTGTCCTATTCTCTTACTATAAAATTTCCCTGTCTAGTAGTATCAAGGCCAGACCATCTATTAGGGACCACAAGGTCTGTGTGGTCTGATTATCTGTGTAACTCTCTCTCTCTCTCTCACTCTCACTCTCTCTCTCTCTCTCCCCTGCACCTAACAAATATACCTGGGTGTAGATAAGGGGTTGATCAATTTCCCCGTGTCAGTGTTATCCCTACATCTAAAAGGTGTGTTGTCCGGGTTATCAGGTGTTGGCTATTAGTTCCTATTAGGACCGACAGGCGAGACATTAGGGGCTGCAGCTTCCTCTGAGACGGACGAGGACGCATTGAGGTGTTATCATAGCCATCATTATAGGAGTTTATGATACTTAGGCAATTCTCGTGAACGTCAAATGCTTAACCCCTTCTGTACCGGCGTCGTCCTTTTGTGTTTTTCTTCAGCTACATTTAGATGATTCTATGAAGCTTAGGAAGGAGTAATTGAGATAGTTTGTAATTAGTAAGAAGAGGTGACATGATGACACAAAATGCTTTTGACTCAACCCTTTCAAGAATAGCGGTGTGGGTTGAGCCTTCCCACATATTATACGAACAACACTCGATACATTGACCATTGACGCAATGTGTCCCTGTACAGAGCACGAATGTGTGCAAGTGTGAAGAATGCACGGACACGGTTGAGCACACCTAACTTCCGGGAAGCTGTTTTAGCAAGGGTGGTGATATGGTATTTCCTAGAAAGATCAGACGAAAAGGAGTTATCAATAATATTGAGAGAAGACGAAGGGTTGATTTGTGTCTTGTTGAAGAGTAAGGGATATTCGTAGGTGGAGAAATTGGGTTTTGAAAGCATTGCAAGTAAAACACCCCGGAAAAGGAGAGAGCCCCAAACAGAAGAGACCGAAGGAGTAGAAGAAGAAGGAAGACCAAGCAAGAAAAAGGGACCAGAAGAACCGAGGAAATAAAGGACAAGGACGAAGACACCAGCAATCACCACAACACCACCAGGATCTGCAGCAGTAGCAAAACTCAAGAATAGACGAATCGCTATGCTGAAGGACACACTGAAGAAGGAATATCAACCCACGCCGGGCAAGACGATTCGCCCCATCACATCCCCGAAAAAGATAATAGTGTTCCGTCAACCTTTTTGAAGAAAACCTAAAGACACAGTATATGTTTTCCTTTGTCTTACTCTCTATATTAGATGTACCATGTATAATTTGTATAGGAAATAATATGATATGTATCATGTATGATTGATAATAATATGTATTAGAAATGTTAAGAACCAGTATGAAATGAATATGTTATGATGTTTTGTTAAAACCTGATTATGCAATATTAATATGAAATATACCTCAATAGACCTTTGGGACATCGTTTCCTACACACACACATATATATATATATATATATATATATATATATATATATATGCCTTCTTGTTATCCTCTGATTACCTCTTCTAATTATACAAACCACATGCTCTTCTTTCTCATAAGATTATATAGCCGCATTTTCCTTTACCATCATTATCTCCGATAGACTGGAAATTTCACACCCAAATGCCCTGAGGGGTGTCCAATATCAAGCCAACTCAACCCTGCTCTTCCACAGGGTCGAAACTCAACCCGATTCAGACTTTCGGAGCTTGATAACAGTTTTAAGACTGTTTGTATATATCCATATATAAATAATCGACTTGGATGTCATAATTATAAATGTACCTAGCAATATCCTCAGAATGTCCAAAAGAAGCGTCATAATCCTATAGAAGGCCGATAATCTACCGGAGTTATTATATATAATACCCACCCCAAAGTAAGCGATTATATTATAGGAATAGTCATCACAATTTTTTACAAATTCAACTAGATCAAAATAATATCGAAATGATGGATCAAATATTGATCTTGATATGTAAAGCCTGTTGTTTATAAACATTGGAGCACATGGCCGCAGCCGCGGTGCCACTCCATTCGCGCCTAATCACGATTATATTTCGGTGTATTCTTACTTATATTTATATCATTTGGGTTGATATGCGATTATTTCTTGCTCTACTATTAAACAAATAAATATGTTGTATAATTTCACCTAATATGTAATGTCACAACACATCTTAAATTGTATATATTCAAATTTATTGCCGATATGTTCTGTTGTCGATTATTCCAGTCCCTGACATACCTCATGATATTTGGTATATTACGCTATTTCGCGTTTAGTTTGTCTTTATTTGCTGTGTAGTAATTATTCTGCAATGCATATTTACTTTCATTGTTAAAAAATAGTCAGGAAAGGTTGTCCATATAATGTATATATTTGAAAGTCTGGATCGCCCCTTGTTCATTTTGAGCCACCCCACTATAATGAGAGTGGGTTATCAGACTTTGGGGTAACAGAAAACGCAGCTTATGTTTATCCGATAGTACCAAAGTAGACACCACGCCGAATGGCGCTGGTGTTCCCCCACATGCGCCGGAAGTTGATGGCTCGCTCGCCAGCTCATCAGGAATACCAACACATTCTGAGAAGGACGCATACGTACATACTATCTTAATAGATAAATTATCAGGATATGTTTTATGAATCATTGTTAACATTAATCCTACTAACAATGATACATAAGTAGATCCTCATTCGAGACCCCATGAAGGAGTTTGACCTATGAAATACTTCAATGTGCATCCCGCATGTCTGTACTTTACGGTGCACACGACACCAAGCATTCCGCTCAAGTTAAGATTTAAGGAATTCTTTTCCTTGAACACAATTATTGTTTCCCAAGGCTTTATTGAGCTCGCTTATATGATATAATTATTTACTTAACCATTGATGAAGTACCTTTACAGTTGAGATGTATTTTTTATATGAACATCACCACATCACTCGGTAAGTTGATTTAGAAAGAAGATATCTTGAACCTAGTACAAGAAGGTTCTATAGACCTCTTTAGGGATACCTCTTCATGCCCTTACCATCCTATAGGTTAGGAAGGACCCCTCGCAGTAATCCTCAATACCAGGTCAGGATATTTTAGGAGAGTTAAGCAATTTCAAGGCTTCTTGAGTACTGGCATCCCACCTTTAGAAGTCGTAGAATTAACCCTCCATTCAGTTGGACCTACGGCATCCCGAAAGTTCAATCTACTGTCTGTGAGTTAAAAATCCTATTTTAGGGATCTTTGTTAGACGAGGCACAACCCGGCTAACATAGAGACTCTTGATAGGCGGTGTCTACTAAACGTATAGTAGTGAAGTGAACAGCCTCCCGGAACTTCAGTATTATTCTTAAAGTTACCGAAATTGTGGCCTGTTTCAGGAAACTTTGTTACCACTGGCATCCCAGTGATTAACATAACTACTGTTACTGGTATAAAGCTTTCCTTAACTTAGGAAGAAGGGTCACGGCATCCCGCCCCTTCCTTCTAGTTAAAGTTAGTCCTCAAGCACCCTCTCTAAAAGAAGTTGAGGTGAACAGCATCCCGTCCTCAATATTCTCTAGAGTGAAAAGTGCTAAGTCCTTCTCTAGGAACCTTGTTACTACTGGCATCCCAGTATCTAACATTGTCCCTTTTGCTAGGTCCCACTTCTCTTTGTAAAAGTGAAGAGACTCCGGCACCCCGACCTCTCCATTATTACTCTTGGAAGTGAAACTTGTGAGTGTCCTTTCAGAGGAACTTTGTTACTACTGGCATCCCAGTATCTAACATTATCTTTTTTGCTAGGTTTCACTTTCCCTAGTACAAGTAGAGAGACTCCGGACTTCCGACCTCTTTACTATTACTCTTGGAAGTGAACACTGTACAAAAGTGTCCTTTCAGAGGAACTTTGTTATTACTGGCATCCCAGTACATAACATTGCCCCCTCTGCAAGGTTACATTTGCCCTAGTAAGAGTTGAGAGACTCCAGCATCCCGACCTCTCTACTTATTACTATTGAAAGTGAACACTACCACTTTTCACAGGTAGTCTCGAAACATCTGAGACCGCTGTGAGAGAAAGGGCTTGGCAAGATACCCTCAAGGGCACTCTGCAGATACAAGTTCTAGGTGCACTGAGTCTGTGGCATCCCATTAGACTGTGTAACTGAAAGGTTTAAACACTGCCCTGGGTCCTCCGAACCTCTTAAAACGGTCAGGACAGTCAGTAAGAATACTTGTACAATCTTATTGTGTTAGTCCGATTTCGTGCCATATACGTTCTTACTGAGGCACGAGATTTAAGACCCTATTTCAAGAGAACCTTAACAGGGTTTCATCAACGGTTGATATACAGGTCAGAATAGTCGAGTATTTCTCATAACCTCTGAAATACTCGCGTTAGTCCGGTATGGTGCCCAACAGTAATTGCCAGATAATTACTATATGTTACGGAGCCATACTCAAGACCTCAAACCCATCAACCCATCTGTAACTATTTTCACACAGCCGGCCAACCTGGACGGCCCACGGAGGAGCAGAAGACTACAGCCAGCAAACACCAGAATCATCGTCGGAAAGAAGATAGGAAAAGACACCTAAGTCGATGACCGGAGAAGAGAGTGAAAAGTGACTAAACGTAATCTACCAAGTGATCTAAAATAAACAGTTCCACAAGCGACTCTGCCAAAAATCCAAGTTCGAGAGTAAAATAAACACAGTCCCACAAAGTGTTCAAAAATATCATAAATCCATTATAGTGCTAATATTCGGAATTTATAGACAAAACTTATTTTTACCAACGCTACATAACCTACTGAAGTGTTCCCAACCATTAAAAGTGATTTACGAATTTTAACATATTTAAGCCACTTTTCAGGTTAAGCGACTCTTACCATTATTTTGACCAAGTGAAAATACATAGAGTCCCGTAATAGTGTTGAAAGTTTTCATAAATACATAACTGTGTTAATACTAGAAATTTAGATAAACGAATTCCAGTTATAAACGTTTTATGAACTATTGAAGTGTTCCTGATCAGTAAAAGTGATTTCCGAATTTATTATATTTAAGCCGATTTTGAGGCTAAGCAACTCTGCCATTATTTCGACCAAGTGAAAATATTTCAGAGTCCACAAGCGACTCTGCCATTATTCCAACAAGAAGGATATAGTACAAAGTCCAGTCCCAGTTGAGCTTGAACTCACTTTCGTACAGTGCGCATGGTAGATAACTCAAGATACGTATAGTGATATAAGTAACTCTTTTTCATATGTAACATCGCAAGTCTAATTCTTTACAAGTACAGTGAAATATTATAGCTGAAGATATTACTTGTGATCACCCTCGATAATCAGAAGTGTATACGATTCCAGATAAAATTAATATTGTGAAGCTGTGCTAAATACCTGCACTCTATCCAGATCCGCGACTGTGCTCGGAGGTAGAAACATAGTTTTAAGTGCTATTCATTGGTTGTGTTTCTAAGCTACATTCATACCCCATTGTGTATTTAGTGATTAAGGGAATAAAGCTGTATTTCTAAACTATATTTTGGCAATATATACTGTATATCCTCTGTTGTCTTTTGTATATGTACTTATATGAACTCGGAAGTCCCAGTATAGTAGAACTCACCTGTATCAATCGTTAATCGTGAATAAAATCAGGGCATAACAGCAAGTAACAAGATTCTCTTTGCCCAATCGGAGATAGTTGGTAGATCAGAAGATAGGCGTGGCATGGCCTCATCATGTGAACGTTGGAGTAATTTCGTGGTGGGTCGTTATGGAAAACTAGTTGAATAGTGTAAGGTAGAGTCATCAGCATATGAGTTGATAGGAGCAGAGGTACAGTTGTGAAGATCATTAGTGAATATTAGAAAGAGAACTGGAGACACGAGAGAACCCTCAGGAACACTGGAGTTGATAGGTTGAGGAAGTGAGCAATGACCGTCCACAACTGCAGCTATGAAACGACCAAACAGGAAATTCTAGATAAGCTATAGCTAGATAGACACTGAAGGAAGGAAGCTTATAAATTATACATTTGTGCCAGATTATATCGAAGGCTTTCGATATGTCTAGCGCAGTAGTAAAGGTCTCACCGAAATCCTAAAAGGAGGATGACCAAGAGTTTGTAATATGTATGGGAATCACCATTTTAGCGGCCCTTAACTATCTCAGGTTCAGTTAACCCATTCAGTACCGGTGACTTCCTTTTCAGTATTGTCTTGCAATATTAGACGAATTAGCTTAGGAAGGACGTTTACCCAGTAAAAGGCTACAAACTATCTCAATTAATCCTTTTCGCTACCATATATCCTTTCTAACCTTTATAAAATCGTCTTAATATACAGTAGCTAGAATAAAATGTAAAAGACGACGCCGGTACAGAAAGGGATACATTTCCTGGAAATTTAATGCCACTACCGTTCTCTCTCAAGTGCTAATTGTACTACTGTGAGACAATACATGTATTGTATAGCTCTGTTATAACCCACAATAATATCTCTAAATGCAAAAAACTATTCACAAAACTAAAATGAGCAAGACCCATACTATTATACAACCGGAAGAAAAATCCCATAAGATCAAATTATCACATTCAAAATCGATAAAATATGAGACATATTATATCGTCTTTTCCGAGTTTAAACCGTCTTAATTTCCTTATAAAGTGAACAATAAAAACAATATTTATGGGATTAAAAAACAAAAAAAATCACGCTCATTCCAATTGTGCCATCATAATTCTATTTATGATCAATACCAGTAGTTGTCTTTATATGAACAAATACAAAATATAAATACAAAAGGTATTTGGCCAAGAAAAATCATGCATGCCCAATCAAAAGCTGAACTCTTCGCTCAAACTTTTGCTTGAAACTCCACCTTGGATGATTCCGGTGCTATTCTTCCCTTTCCACCCCCCTCTCTCCTACTTATGCCTAATATCCTAATCTCTTCTAAAGATGTACTTTCTACCCTCTCTGGGCTTAATACTAAGAAGGCATACGGTCCGGTCCGCACGGTATCCTCCTGTTGTTCTAAAAAAATGTGCTTCCGAGCTGACTCCCTGCCTAGGCAAACTCTTTTGTCTCTGTCTCTCCTCTAACGTCTTCCCTTCATGCTGGAGGTTTGCTCTCATTCAACCTGTCCCAAAGAAGGGTGATCGTTCTCAACCCTCCAACTATCGTCCAATTGCTCTCATCTCTTGTATATCTAAAGTTTTTGAAACTATTCTTGCTTCCAAATTTCTTAAGCATTTCTCTTCTCATAATCTACTCTCAGATCGCCAGTATGGCTTCCTTAAGAGTCACTCTACTGGTGATCTTCTTTCATATCTTACTAACTCTTGGTCATCCTCCTTTCGGGACTTCGGTGAGACCTTTTCTATTTCCAAGGCCTTCGATAGAGTCTGGCACAAATCTTTAATTTCTAAACTACCCTCCTTTAGTTTCTATCCCTCCCTATGCTTCCAAAACCCAATTTCTCCATTTTACTACCCGTTCAGAACTCCCAGAGGACAATCCTTTATGCTTCAACAATACAAAAATCAATCCTTCATCTTCTCTCAATATTCTCGGTGTCTATTTTTCTTCTGCTCTTACTTGGAAGGACCATATTACCAGTCTTGCTAAGGCAGCCTCCCAGAAGCTGGGTGTGCTCAACCGCCTCAAGGGGTTCCTCACCCCTGCACATCTTCTTGCTCTGTATAGAAGAAATACTTGCTCTGTATAGAAGAATACATGGTGCGTCCTTGTATTGAGTATTGTTCACATGTGTGGGGAGGATCCTCTCACACCGCACTCCTAGACAAAGTAGAAAGGAAGGCCTTTCGTATCATTAACTCCCGTCCATTCACCAACTCTCTGCAATCTCTCTCTGTCCGCCGCAATGTTGCATCTCTCTTCGCTATTCTATAGCTACTATAATAATCAGTGTTCCTCAGAGCTCCCCCAGTGTATTACATCTCCTCTACATAGGGCACGTTGTACCCTTCTTGCAACACAATCCCACCCCTACTCTGTGCAACGTTACTCTCAGACTTTCTTCTATTCATCAGCTGAGCTCTGGAACTCTCTCCCAGAGTCAGTCTTTCCCTCTTCCTATTACATAAATTGCTTCAAACTCCGTGTGTCCAGGCATTTTGGCTCAAACGTCCCTTGATTTTGGCCCTGTCACTCTTTCAACTCTGGGGGAGGCACTCGATACAAGCATTTTTGCCCTTTGTCTCCCTCACTCATATAGAAAGACAAAAATCTGTCGATGCTTTTCTTGGTGACTCTCAATATCCTTATTTGGAGACCCATTAATGCTTATTAGGATATGAGAGGCTCTTTCCAGTTCTGAGTGTACTGCTTGCCACTCAAGCATGCTATCGGAAAAAGAGAAAAGATAGACAAGAAGCTCTGTAACAACCAACTGGTCACAACCTTCAATGAAATATATACAGTGTATATATATTTTTTCTTCTATGTGGTTGAGGGAGACAAAAGGCAAAACTGCCTTTGACAAGTGCCTCTCCTAGAGTTAACCCAGTGACAGGGCCAAAATCAAGGAATGTTCGAGCCAAAATGTTTGTACACACGGAGTTTGAAACAATATAAGTCATTGGATGAGGGAAAGATGGATTCAGGGAGAGAGTTCCAGAGCTCAGCTGTTGAATAGAAGAATGATTGAGAGTAACGTTTCACTCTTAAGTTGGAGAGTTGTACAGAGTAGGGGTGGGATTGTGTTGCAAGACGGGTACTACGTACCCTATATAGAGGAGGTGGTATGCACTGAGAGAGCTCTGAGGAACACTGATTATTGTAGTAGCAATAGAATAGCGAGAGAGATTCAACATTGAGGCGAAGAGATAGAGATTGCAGAGAGTCGGTGAGGTGAGTGGACGGGAGTTAATGATACAAAAGGCTTTCCTTTCTACTTTGTCTAGAAGTGCTGTGTGAGAGGATCCTCTCCATTGAAACTTTTTCTATTGCACTAGACATATCGAAAGCCTTCGATAGAGTCTGGCATAAATCTTTAATTTCTAAACTACCCTCCTTCGGTTTCTATCCCTCCATCTGTGCCTTTGTCTCTAATTTCCTTTCCGGCCGTTCCATAGCCGCGGTTGTGGACGGCCATTGTTCACTTCCTCACCCTATAAACTCCGGTGTTCCTCAGGGCTCTGTCCTATCTCCTATTCTCTTTCTAATTTTTATAAATGATCTCCTTAACTGTACCTTAATTCCCATCCATTCATACGCAGACGACTCAACCTTACACTACTCCATTAGTTTTTCAGAACGCCCCAGCCAGCAATCCCTCAACGACAAACGTAATGAAGCCATAGAACTCTTAAATTCTGATCTAAATACTATTTTCAATTGGAATTGGGGCAGAGAAAACCTTGTTAACTTTAATGCTTCCAAAACCCAATTTCTCCATCTATCTACCCGTCAGGATCTCCCAGCGGACTATCCCTTATTCTTCAACAATACAAAAATTGACCCTTCATCTTCTCTCAATATTCTTGGTGTCTCTTTTTCTTCTGCTCTCATTTGGAAGGACCATATTACCAGTCTTGCTAAGGCAGCCTCCCAGAAGCTGGGTGTGCTCAACCGCCTTAGGGGGTTCTTTTCCCCTGCACAGCTTCTTGCTCTGTACAGGGGCATAGTGCACCCTTGTATTGAGTATTGTTCACATGTGTGGGGAGGTTCCTCTCACACCGCTCTCCTAGACAAAGTTTAAAGGAAGGCCTTTCGTATCATTAACTCCCGTCCACTCACCAACTCTCTGCAATCTCTCTCTCTCTCCGCCGCAATGTTGCATCTCTCTCGCTATTCTATCGCTACTATAATAATCAGTGTTCCTCAGAGCTATCCCAGTGCATACCACCTCCTTTACGTAGGGCACGTGGTACCCGTCTTGCAACTCAATCCCACCCCTACTCTGTGCAACTCTCCAACCCAAAAGTGAAACGTTACTCTCAAACTTTCTTCTACTCAACAGCTGAGCTCTGGAACTCTCTCCCAGAATCAGTCTTTCCCTCTTCCTATGACTTAAATTGCTTCAAACTCCGTGTGTCCAGGCATTTTGGCTCGAACGTCCCTTGATTTTGGCCCTGTCACTCTTTCAACTATGGGGGAGGCACTCGCTATAGGCAGTTATGCCTTTTGCCTCCCTCAATCACATAGAAAAAAAAAAAATACACGTGAACAATGCTCAATACAAGGACGCACTGTGCCCCTGTACAGAACAAGAAGCTGAGCATGGGTAAAGAACCCCTTGAGGCGGTTGAGCACACCCAGCTTCTGGGAGGCCGCCTTAGCAAGACTGGTTCCAAGAGAGAGCAGAGTAAAAAGAGACACCAAGAATACTGAGAGAAAATGAAGGGTTGATTTTTGTATTGTTGAAAAATAAGGGATAGTACTCTGGGAGTTCACGGCGGGTAGATAGATGGAGAAATTGGCTTTTGGAAGCATTAAAGGTAACTAGGATTTCTCTGCCCAAATTGGAGATGGTAGTTATATATATATATATATATATATAGATAGATAGATAGATAGATAGATAAAGAGAGAGAGATACACAATAATTTTCAGTCGGAAGACGTCGTAAAGTAGTGCACCAGTATATATTGCCAGCAGTTGTAAAGTTGGTCATATTTATTTCTATACCCTCCATGTTTTTATGTATTGGCGGAAAATTAGTATGATTGAATTAGAAGCGTATTTTGTTATGCAGTAATTCAATATCACAAATTAACGGTTTTCTAGCAATTATTCTTGTAAGTCAATCGCACAAAGTTTCCTTCCATACATACAATAATGACCTGAATGCAAACAAATGTGTCCAACTGTACATCATTACATATATCCATAGGGTTCCAGTGGTATGTCATATAAGAACATAAGAACATAAGAAAATGGGAGTCTGCAGAAAGCCGATTGGCCTAAGCAAGGCAGATCCCTGTCCCACACAACTCCAAATCAATTACAAAGCCCAATTATAGGCTCAACACTCTAATACCCTGAGGATCATCTTACCAAAACGGTTAGAGATTAACGCAGGATTATGGGGGTCTGCAGAGCGCTGATTGGCCCAACCCGGCTGATCCCCCTTCACACCCAACCCTTCTCGTCCATATGCTTATCCAATTTTATCTTAAAGCTCCCTACAGTTTTAGATCCCACTATAGCACTTGGTAGTCCATTTCACCCATCTACAACTCTGTTACCAAACCAATATTTGCCTATATCTTTTCTGAAACGAAATTTATCTAATTTGAAACCATTGGTACGAGTTATTTCGCTATCACTGAGCTTTAGTACATTTGTCATGTCCCCTTTGTTAATCCCACTAACCCACTTGAACACCTCTATCATATCCCCTCTAACTCTGCGTCTCTCTAACGAATGTAAACCTAATTTCTTCAACCTTTCTTCATACGGAAGATTTCTAATATTATGGATCATTTTTGTCATTCTACGCTGTACTCTCTCCAATGAATCTATGTCCATTCTGTAATAAGGACACCAAAATTGGACAGCATAATCCATATGGGGTCTCACTAATGACAAGTAAAGTTTTAAGATAACATCAGCAGTTCTGTTACTCACACTCCTAGAGATGAACCCGAGAATCCTGTTTGCCTTATTACGAACGCCTATACACTGTTTTCTAGGCTTCAAATCATTGCTAACAAACACACCTAGATCTTTCTCGCAGTCTGAATTTTCTAATTCTAAATTAGCTAGTTTATATTTAACATTTGTTTGCATCTTCCCTATCTTTAATACCTTGCATTTGTCAATGTTAAACTTCATCTGCCAATTTACTGACCATTCATGTAAGGTATCTAGATCCCTTTGGAGGCACTCTATATCGCTATCTGAATCAATTGATCTCCCCATTTTAGTATCGTCTGCGAATTTACTTATCCTACTAGTTATACCTAAATCTAGGTCATTTATGTATATAAGAAACAACAGGGGACCTAATACCGATCCCTGGGGGACACCACTTTTGACTGCTCCCCACTCTGACTTGGTACCATTTATGCTGACTCTCTGTTTCCTACCAATTAGCCATGACCTAATCCATCCCAACAACGCCCCACCTATTCCATGTGCCTCAACCTTTCTCATCAATCTCTCATGAGGGACTCTGTCGAAAGCTTTACTGAAATCTAAATATATAATATCGTATGCCTTGTCATTATCTACTGCTTCATATACCTCTGAGAAAAAACTAAGCAAATTAGTAAGGCAAGAACGTCCCTGAGTGAATCCATGCTGAGAAGAATTGATTAAGTTAAATGTTTCTAAGTGGTTTCTCATTTTTCTAGCAATAATTGATTCTAGTAGCTTTCCTATGATTGAAGTGAGACTAATGGGACGGTAATTGGATGCTATTGATTTATCACCTTTTTTGAAAATCGGAACTACATTTGCAAGTTTCCAAGCTTCTGGAACTATACCTGTTTCTAATGAATTGTTAAAAAGAAATGTTAATGGGTAACTTAACTCATCTCTGCATTCTTTTAATACTCTGGCATATACCTCATCGGGGCCAGGCGATTTCTGAGGTTTCAGTCTGTCAATTTCCTTAAGCACATCATTTCTACTTATAGTAACCGTACTTAACCTATTTTCTATACTATCGCTATATACCTTACGGACTTCTGGAATCTGTGCCAAATTTTCATTAGTGAAAACGGATAGAAACTGACTATTTAATGTACTGCACATTTCTAAATCATTTTCTGTCATTTCTCCTATCGAAGTTTTAAGGGGGCCTATTTTATCTCTAACTTTAGATTTATAGCTGGTAAAAAGCCTTAGGGTTATTTTTTGAGTCATTGGCTATCCTGATTTCATAATTTCTTTTGTCTGTCCTTATACATTTTTTAACCTCTCTTGATAGATTCTGATAGTAAGCAAGTAGGTGAATTTCGCCTTTCTTAATTTTTCGATATATTCCTCTCTTTTTTCCTAGAAGGTCTAATAGTCTATTATTCATCCATTTGGGTTGGTTCTGTGTTGATCTAAATTTTCTTTTGGGGATATATTTATTTTGCGCATTGTGGAGTGAAGAAATAAAATTATTATATGTAGCTGTCAAATTATCCTGAGTTAAGACAGGTATCTGAGAGAGAGTATGTTCATTAGCGCACCTGGGTCCACTTAATAGTTTAACCATAGGATCGACTCTTAAGGCTCGTCTTAATCCACCATAATTGGCTTTTCTGAAATCTGGGATAAGTGTCGTATTCTCTTTAGCCTTTCCTGTCCATTGTATGTTAAAATAAATTGATTTATGATCACTATTTCCTAGTTGGTCTCCTATCTCTACATTATTTATCATTTGTTCATTATTACTGAGAACTAAATCGAGGATATTATTACCTCTAGTAGGCGAGTCTATGAATTGAAATAAAAAACTATCCTGTACCGCCTCAATAAACTCTTTTGAATCTGAGTCGCCGATTTGATGCTGCCAATCAATATTCGGAAAATTAAAATCCCCCATAATACACACATTGCTAAACCTTGATGCTATTTTCACTTCCTGCCATAAAGCTGTACCTTCGTTTCTACTCATATTTGGTGGTCTATAAATAACTCCAATAATTATGGTCTCACTACCTTCGCTAACCTCAACCCAAACACTTTCGTTATCAGTATTTAGTCTAATACCTGATTTAATACAACTTTTTAAAGAACTCCTGACAAACACTGCTATTCCGCCGCCCCTCCTACTTGGTCGGTCGCGTTTAAAAAAACTATATCCTGGTATATGGAATTCTGCTAAAAAAAATCTTGATTCTGTATTAATCCATGTTTCAGTCAGTGCTATAATGTCTATATTTTCGTTGCTAACAAGTGCTCTAAGTTCATCCATTTTGTTACATAAACTCCTACAGTTTGTATAATATAATCGTAATGAATTTATTTTACTGGTATCGGATTTACCTTTATTTCTAACTGAATTCCCATCTTCTGTTACACCTTTAATATTTCTACTAGCAGTACAATTAAAATCCTGTGACTGATATTTTCTATTCCTATCTGATGTACCAGTACGGCAATTTACCCTATCTAGACAATTATGCTTACTCATATTCTCAGGCTTTATTTTCAGCGAAACCCCGCGACAATCCTATCTATTGACCTAGCTAAATTTGCCACCCCTAGCCGAGAAAGATGAACCCCGTCCTGTGCGTACAACTGATTTTTACCATAGAAACGGGTCCAGTTATCAAGGAATGGTATTGCATTTGCATTACAGTATTTTTCCAGCCGACAATTGATACCAATTGCCCTAGATGACCATTCCTTGCTGACCCCTCTCCGTGGCAAGATACTGTGTACTACAGGTATGCCTCCCTTCCTCCTAACTTTATCTAACACCTCCCTGTACTGCCGAAGCAGTACTTCCGTCCTACCTTTACCAACATCATTGCTCCCTGTACTGAGACAGATAATGGGGCTATCTCCAATATCTTTCATGATGTAATCAATATCCTCTAACACCTTCCCAACCCCGGCACCAGGTAGACAGACAAGCTTCCTAATATCAGTACAGGTGGACCTAGCTAAGTGTCTGACCATGGAGTCCCCAACAATTGAGAAGGACTTGCCTCTCCTTGTCGATGACTTGGTAGCAGCTGCGGCAGCGGCAGGAACTCCTGGGGCAGCAGTTGAAGGTACTCCTGGGGGGGGCAGCAGTCACAGCATTCCCTGTTGGAGGCAACTTACTTACCTTTCTCCTGGTTTCCTCGCCGAAGGAAGCACTCGCAGCCTCACCATCACATTCGTCATCCAAGGTGATGAACTTGTTGCTGAGGGCAACTGGCCGCCGTAGAAATTTGCAGGTTGTTGCACTTGTTGGAACAACTGTCCAGGGAGCATCACGATCCCTAACAGCAGTTGCACTATCCTCACTTTTCTTGTCAGCCAAAGACAGCTTTAAGGCCAAATTCTCGTCTTTGAGAGACTGCACCTCTCTCTCCACATTGTCCATCCTTTCTTGCAAAGCAAGACAAAGCTGGAGAATATGAGAGGAGGTAGCAATCTCGTCAACACCAGCCATTTTAAGAAAGCGTTAATACTATCACCACACTATGGGCAAAGATATTCACTGGGAGTCACTAGGGACAGGTCCTCACTCAGCAAAGGTCAGGCAGGTACTGTGATAGATAGCATTCCTATTTTATTATGTTTTATATATACCCGGGCCCAATCCCCACTTTTGTTTTGGGGGGGAGGGGGGGGGGGGGGGGGGGGGGGGGGAGGGGGGGGGGCTGTCATACAATACATTTGTATGATAATATCTAGTTCCCTCATTTACTTTATATACAGATATATCTTAGTTCATATAGGTAATGTAACTATTGGTTACGACTGTACTTTTGCTACTTTAGGTGGTGAGAGCTATGGTCAACGGAAGTTCAGCGCTGAGTTTCGGGATGCTACCGATTACTGTATACTGATTCATCATTCCTCACTCACAACACTTGTAAAATGCATGTTCTGCATTATTCACACTCGAGCTGAAACGCCCACAGAAGTACACACAGAAGTACACACTGCGCGATCTTTCCGCACACTGGAAAACACTACACACTCCCGCAGACACACCCCTCACACACACGGGAGAACACGACACTCTCCGAGACTCGACCACATACCCTGCTCGCAGGCAGAAGTACCCCGCAATCACTGCTAGGGATCACTTCACCTACTACAACCTAGTCCACACATTTTGGGACTTATAGGCATCACTTCGCCATTCACCATACACATCATTGAAGAATCAATAACAATCAATACTGACGCTGAAGCCTCATGTAACTCAGGATATAACTATTATTGCTGCTGAATGTTCCTGTTGTCCTGCTGCTAATTCTTCACGTACTTACTAAATACCAGGCTGACATCTACATGTATTTATTATGACTTCCCACATAGGTCATCACACTATAATCGGGTGGTGGCAAGGGATAACCGCTACCGTTATTATGACTTCCCACATAGGTCATCACACTATAATCGGGTGGTGGCAAGGGATAACCGCTACCGTTATTATGACTTCCCACATAGGTCATCACACTATAATCGGGTGGTGGCAAGGGATAACCGCTACCGTTATTATGACTTCCCACATAGGTCATTACACTATAATCGGGTGGTGGCAAGGGATAACCGCTACCGTTATTATGACTTCCCACATAGGTCATCACACTATAATCGGGTGGTGGCAAGGGATAACCGCTACCGTTATTACAAGTATAAGATTACTAGTGGCTATCAGAAGAAAGCTACTAACTAAGATGACCGACTCAAGACAGAGCCAGAATAGGGACAACACAACAGAAAACAATTAACACACAAAAACAAGATACAAATTCAAACACATCTATGCATTCCAGACAGCCCTCTCCTGGCCTGTCTCACTGTTGTTGATTATAATGACCACAGAGATGAAGGGGTATAGAGTAGCGCAGACAGAGGCGATCCCAGACAACCAATATCCCGGTGTGAAAGGAAGAGTTTGTAGTTCCAGGTTGATCCATCTCTGATAACATGAACTACGGCATTACTGCTGAATAAGTATGGGTGGTGTATATATACAGTATACAGAATATATACTGTACAGTATATAATATATATATATATATATATATACCATCATCATCATCCATTATGAGTCAACTGCTGGACAAAGGCCTCCTTATTTTCTATATTCCAACTACTCCCTCTCGGGCATAGGCTGAGAGTCTGTACATTCTACCCTCAACACGGTGAAGCCTGTGAGGTTTCATTCCAGTCTAGGGAATGAGACATGTGAAGGACTTAAAACTGCAACCTGCCTTAACCATCTTGCCTTCGCAGACGCACGGCGCTTGGTTGCTCACTCATGGTTCGAAGCAGCCCCATCTCTGTTTCGCCTTTGTTCTTCACTGTCACGACAAGCTGTGAACAGTTTGGGTGAGATTGTGTCCCCATGCCTCACTCATTTCCTAATCTTTATCTTCTTTGTGTCTTTGTTCAATCAAACCACAGCAGTGCCTTTTGCATAATTATATGTTTTCTAAGAATGTTATACATGTTTCATGCATCCTTTGTTCATGCAGATAGCTGTTATATCAACTGAATCGAAGGCCTTTTCAAAAAGCTAAACAAAGAAGTATGTTATATACTCTGAGATTTTCTCTATTAGCTGGTTCTTTGTATGCAAGTGATCCATGGTTAAGTATCGACTTCTAAACCATGCCTGTTCCCGAGATTGATTTTCATCTAAAATATATACCTAACTTATTTGTGAGGATTTTCGATAACACCTTGTAAATATCTGATCATAAACTAATGGAACGGTAGTTGCGACGAGATCTTTCCTATAGCCTTTTTTTTTAACAACCCACTTACGTAAACATTGGGTGCATAGCTGAGCAAATTTACACAGGACCTCATCTCCTGCATCCTTTAGAAGATCGCTTGTTATACCATCATCTCCTGGAGCTTTTTCCCCTTTTCATTTTGTTTAAGGGGGGTCACCGTCTTTGTTTGACCTTTCTCTCCTTTTCTCTCTTTCCCTGGCTTGTATCCATTCGGCCCCATTTAGCCAACTGTTTTAAGACGTTTATCCCAATCCAGGTGTCGATTTCGTCATGGCGAGCGATAGCGAGCCAGCATTGTATGGAGAAATCCGGCTTCGCCGGAGAATTTTTCTATCGTACAAATTTAGCTTGCTGTCAAAACAAAAATATATATATGCTGGCTCGCTACCGCTCGCCAGGAAAATATTGATACCTGGATGGGGGTAAACGTCTTAAAACAGTAGGCTGAATGGGGCCGACGGGATACAAGCCAAAGAGAGAGGGAGAGAAAGAGAAAAAAAGCGAGATGGGCTCCCTTAAGGCAGACTTTACTTCATCTACCGATATATGTGGGACTTCGCTTGTGTCTGTTATTGAAACAATTGATGGGACTGAAATACCTAAAGAGTATAACGTTTCATAGATATATTCGACTCGTGTCACCAAAACTTTGTCTACAGTATATAATTTCATCACTGTTATCTCTCAGAGTAATCATATTTTGTTGCTTGCCTAAGGCTAGTTAATGTTGTGCTAGTTTGAGGCTTTCTGCTTTCCTAATAGAAACATCAACTTAGTCCATATATATTTTCATCTCTTCTTCCCGCCTTCTTTTGTTGATTAACATGTTTAGTGCTGCTCTCTCCATTTCAACTTTCTTTGTTTTTTGTATTACTTTTGTTCATTCTCAGATTTACAGTAGTTTGTGAGTACTTGCTTTCTTTACTGGTATTTTTGCTCCCTATCTGTTCTGCTGTTTTTCTAATTGCTAATGTTAGGGTGTGTGTTTATATATATATATTGGGATTCGAACCCGGGACCATTGGATTACCAGTCCATAGGCATGACCAGTCTACCACACCTCCCCTGCTACAGCCTACATTGTGACGCCGCATAGTCACATTTAACTTCAGACTGCACTCCGAGGGTCTCTCAGACAAGATTCCCGGCAACAACTATTCCTGTCATTTTGTTCTTGTGTGTTCATTGTTTTCTGTTGTTTTGTTTTGTACCTATTGTGGCTCTGTCTTGAGTCGCCCCCCCCCCCCCCCGAAAAAAAACACAGGAAAAGGGGGAAAACAAAGAAAAGTGGGGATTGGGCCTGAGTGTATAAAATATAATATAATAGTTGCTCTTGACATCATCGATTGTCTTGCAGTATCGGTGAATCACAAGCTGGTCTACCCGTATATTTCCTTCAGTGGGGACTGTCAACCACCAATGTTACTTCATGTGAAATAAACTGTGTTGGTGGTGTAATGGTTTAGATGCTTATGTTCTGGGTGTGGTGTCCCGAGTTCGAATCCCGGGAGGACCATATGCTTTCATTAGTTTATTCAACTGCATTGGGGTTTGTAATTGATGTTTAATGTTAAGAACGGAGTGTTACTTAGATCAATGGCATGGATAAATATACAGACACACGAACTGCCATAACCTGATTCACCTGCTTCTCTACCCTGTACAGAACGAGAAACAGCAATAATGGTTTTGTCGTAATTAGTTAATTAAAATAGGACTTCAGAGGCTATCAACCCTTCTGGATTATTAAGCCAGCACACTGTAAGTCAAGAATAGCGTCAGGACGAGACCCTTTCCGATAACTCCAGTCCCTTGTGTCGTAAAGAATGATAAACACAAGTAATGGTTGTGGCGTCAGGTAAGGTTAAGGGAGCCCACCTCGCTTTTTGTCTCTTTCTCTCCCTCTCTCTTTGGCTTGTATCCATTCGGCCCCATTCAGCCTACTGTTTAAGACGTTTACCACACTCCAGGTGTCAATATTTTCCTGGCGAGCGGTAGCGAGCCAGCATATATATATTTTTGTTTTGACAGCAAGCTAAATTTGTAAATTTTTCGATAGAAAAATGTCTCCGGCGAAGCCGGACTTCTCCATACAATACTGGCTCGCTATCGCTCGCCAGGAAGAAATCGACACCTGGATGGGGATAAACGTCTTAAAACAGTTGGCTGAATGGATACAAGCCAGAGAAAAGGAGAGAAAGATAAAAAAAAGCAGGTGACTCCCCTTAAATTGTGGCTCAAAGCGTCTGGAATGGACCACTTACCAAGGTGTACCCCATTTCTTTACACACTCGTTATTGGGATCCAGGTATCCTGTCGTAAATTGTGCGGTCGGTCGTGCTGCTGCGCCTCTTTTGTTGGTCATGACCTCTTCCTAAACAATGTAACGCCTTAACCCTTTCAAGCTCCAATACGCGTTTCTGTTCTGTTTTCTGGCTACTATTAGATGATTTTATTCAGATTAGTAACGGTATATGGAAGTCAAAGGGTTGATTGAGATAGTATTTACCCGTTTAATACCCACAGATCCTTCCTAAGCTGCATAAAATCGTCTAATGATAGCCAAAACAAACTGGTAAAATGCGTCCGAGCTTCAAGGGGTTAATATTTCTTAGTGGTCGTGTCTGTCAATAGATTGGTATATTGGGTGTTTTTCGCGCGTACTAGTAGGCTATTTGCAAACATGAGACGCAGTAAAAGACGAGAGTTATTTTATGGAACTGCAATTGAGCTGTCTTGATAGCTTAGTGCTTAGTGTGCGGAATTTCGGTGTGAGTATCCTAGGTCCAAGTCCTTGGAGTACCACATGTGTTAATTACTTTCATTGATTTCACTAGTTAGGTTTATTTGTAAATTAATTGGTGAGTTTGTGAACAAAATATGAATATATGGAAATACCACTTCTTCTCATACTTCGATTTTTTTTTTGTTTTTTTTTTTTTGTAACTGAAGCTTGCAGCAACAGCGGGTTCACGAGCGGTTTCTATAGAATAATAAGAGGAAGAATATACTTATTTATATATTACTTTTAGTTTAATAGAGTTTCTAAATCTACATATTCATGGATATGTTATGATCAGTGGACAATTATCAGCTTACAAGCTCCCACACCCTAGAGACCATAAGGAAATAGAGGTCAACCTTCCTCCACCATACTATAGTCTACTCGCTGTAAGTAAGCGATAAATCATGACCTCTAACCTCTGTAGCTCAAAAACGACTTGAGTAATCGAGATAATATTTCTACCATTTGAGAAGATTCAGTTAAGGAATAGATGTGAAAATTTACAGCCAATTTGCTCTAGCCCTTTTAGAGTTACAGAGGTTAGAGGTCATGATTTCTCGCCTACTTACAGCGAATAGACTATAGTGCTTCATTAGCCTCTTATTACACTCAAATAGGTCTGTACCCAACATTCGGCACTACTGGTACGGTCGCACTAATAAGTCATGTCCCAGCTCTCATTACGTTTGGCTCGCTCTGTGCTGTATTAATGTCCGTCAGATGTTGGATAGGGTGGGTAAGTGTAGGAAAATGTTTGTATATTTCACTCGATTTTAAGAAATGAAGCTTAGATATTGCTGATACCCATTATTGATCAAAACATAGTTAGTGCCGAGACATCACTTATTAGCACTACTGGTACAGGATAATGTCTTGTTTGTGCTCGATACTGCTTCATGTGGGTGCGTCGCGATTTATGTTCTTAAGGCGATATAGTGGCTGTGTTGGGGAGGACGGTTTATTCAGTTATTCATACAATTTCTAGTTTCATCACTGGACCTCCATCAAGCTTAAAAAACACCCTCAGTCTAGACTCCCCTTCAAGATATATTTGTATATTATTTGGTAGAAAAGTGTCCCGGCTAAACGCCGGTTCCTCATAAAATTACAGGCTCGCTATCGCTCGCCAGGAAAAAATCAACACCTAAATGGCAGGAAAGGTCTTAAAATTGACAACGAAATGAGGCGAAAGGTGTTAAAATCGTCAAAGTAATGGGCCGAACGTCTTAAAATCTCAAAACCAATAGGGAGAAAGTGGTCCAGTAAACCGACCGGAGATTTTATTTAATTATATTTTGTGGAATCTACATTCCACACTTGTTCTTCGTATAAGTATAAGCATATATATATATATATATATTGTATATATACTGTATATATATACAGTATATATATATATATATATATTAGCTAACTGTGAGAAATAAAAGGTTAATTGAATTACTTGAATCCAGGAATGTTTTTTACTGAATAGGATCATCTAATGCGAACCAAAACAATATATAAATATCCTCAGCGTACCTATTACTAACATTAGCTGAGCTGATTAAATACATATCAATATTTTGAGTACCACAATGACTTGTTAATAAGCAATGAATATATTAATATATTAACATAATAATTTATTCTATATAACACATAGCGTTTTTATGAGGGTAGTTGAAATTTATTCAATATGCAGGTAAAACAGGTAGTCCTGCACTCAGGTCTCGGAGTATAATGTATTCAGTATTTTGTATTGTCACAGAAGATGCAGCCAGGGTCTAGCACTATACTATATAAGATGCAGCCAGCGTCTAGCACTATACTGTATAAGATGCAGCCAGCGTCTAGCACTATACTGTATAAGATGCAGCCAGCGTCTAGCACTATACTGTATAAGATGCAGCCAGCGTCTAGCACTATACTGTATAAGATGCAGCCAGCGTCTAGCACTATACTGTATAAGATGCAGCCAGCGTCTAGCACTATACTGTATAAGATGCAGCCAGCGTCTAGCACTATACTGTATAAGATGCAGCCAGCGTCTAGCACTATACTATATAAGATGCAGCCAGCGTCTAGCACTATACTGTATAAGATGCAGCCAGCGTCTAGCACTATACTGTATAAGATGCAGCCAGCGTCTAGCACTATACTGTATAAGATGCAGCCAGCGTCTAGCACTATACTATATAAGATGCAGCCAGCGTCTAGCACTATACTGTATAAGATGCAGCCAGCGTCTAGCACTATACTGTATAAGATGCAGCCAGCGTCTAGCACTATACTATATAAGATGCAGCCAGCGTCTAGCACTATACTGTATAAGATGCAGCCAGCGTCTAGCACTATACTATATAAGATGCAGCCAGCGTCTAGCACTATACTGTATAAGATGCAGCCAGCGTCTAGCACTATACTGTATAAGATGCAGCCAGCGTCTAGCACTATACTGTATAAGATGCAGCCAGCGTCTAGCACTATACTATATAAGGCTCCAAGTGTTCATTACGTATTCATGGGAATCTCCTCGTTTTGGAATAATAGCAAGGATATACGACGACGCCTATAATAAACCAAAATGGTGACTGGTCGACTCAACCATGCAGGGGCTCTCTCCCGGTGGCTACACGACCATTAGGCTACTGTTAGATTATGTTAGTTGAGAGAGAGAGAGAGAGAGAGAGAGAGAAAGAGAGAGAGAGCTGTGTAATCAGCGAAAAATGAAGAACATTAAGATTAAGGTTGTTGTTGTTGTTGTTGTTGTTCCCCAGGCTGTCTGGCCGAACAGCCCCAAGGTCTCGAGCAAGGCCAAGGCCATAAACGAGCGCCCCCACAAAATCCTCCCTGCTTACCACTAACAAAGCCCGGGTGACCGAAGCCACTCCAAGGCAGGGAGCTGAGGAGGGTGCGGAAACGCTCGGGAAACCAAAGCCCCACCCAAGGCCCTGTGCCCCTCAGCAATTATGAAGGGAAAGTTGAGGGGTAAGGGAAAAATGTGACGCTTTGGCTCCCAATCTGCCAACTTCTAGGTTGGCAGTAGGGAGGTCAATCCACGGAAAAGACGCCGCCACTTGAGATCTAGAAGATATATAAGTAAAAGGAACAGTCAGAGTAAGCTATGGGTATGGCAGAGATCGCTCAGTTCTCACTCGGATAGACCAGCCCATCACCACATGACTAGAACCCAATCCTCTCAGCATCAGCTAGGAAAGGCCCTAGAAAGCCGCCTTTGGCGGGGGGATAGCTCCCCTATTTCAACTCCTTTCAGGGTTGGGCACCCGCCCTTAAGATTAAGGTTAAATAAGGTTATACATAAGTTAAGTTCCTGTAAGATAACACTGGTTTAGTTAGCCTGGTTTATCTGGCACTGGTTGAAATCTACGGATTGGAATGGTCTACTGGTTTAGTTGTCTGGGAACCAAGCAAAACAACGTCCCTTCAAGGTGTTCATAAGCCTGCTGAAGGAATATTAACCCTTTCATACACCGGGGATTGCCGTTTAGTTTTCAGAAATACAATTATCTTAACCTCATAATTACCTCTCCAATATTAGTTTTCAGCGCAAAGCTCGCTCAAGACAACTGCAGAGGTTGAAGTAACTAACCTGAAGGTTTCTAAACAATACTGATGGTCACAACGGCTGTTATAAAGTAAGCAAAGACAAAACTCATATGAAACTCTTTAACAAGAGCATCACCAGTGTTTCCGTGTGTGTTTACAGTATATATATATATATATATATATATATATATATATATATATATATATATATATACTAAATTGTTTAATGTCACCCATTGTACGTGAAGATTTTGTAACCTACACCTCATTTTTAGTTTGCAACTTATTCTGCACATATTTTAAATTTTATGAGCGCTTCATTCAATGGAACATTAATTTGATCATGCACGTCATACAAAACTTTTATCGACACAAACATTTCAAAGATATATAATCACTTGACACAAATGTTCTACTTTTAAAAGAGGTCTAATGTATTCATGACTTGTTAAGGGAGCCCACCTCGCTGTTTTTCGCTTTCTCTCCCTCTCTCTTTGGCTTGTATCCATTCGGCCCCATTCAGCCTACTGTTTTAGGACGTTTACCCCCACCCAGGTGTCAATATTTTCCTGGTGAGCGGTACCGAGCTAGCATATATATATTTTTGTTTTGACAGCAAGCTAAATTTGTACATTTTTCGATAGAAAAATGTCGCCGGCGAAGCCGGATATCTCCATACAATGCTGGCTCGCTATCACTCGCCAGGAAGAAATTAACATCTGGATGGGGATAAACGTCTTAAATTTTGTTTTTTTCTATATTCCAACTACTCCCTCTCGGACATAGGCTGAGAGCCTGTACATTCCACCGCTCAACACGGATACAATGGATACAAGCCAGGGAAAGATAAAAAAAAGGAGAGAAAGTTAAAAAAAAAACGGTGACTCCCCTTAACGCAATTAATCAATCTGTTTTACCATATACCTGTAAGCCTTCATTGTTTACCATATACCTGTAAGCCTTCATTGTTTACCATATACCTGTAAGCCTTCATTGTTTACCATATACCTGTAAGCCTTCATTGTTTACCATATACCTGTAAGCCTTCATTGTTTACCATATACCTGTAAGCCTTCATTGTTTACCATATACCTGTAAGCCTTCATTGTTTACCATATACCTGTAAACCTTCATTGTTTACCATATACCTGTAAGCCTTCATTGTTTACCATATACCTGTAAGCCTTCATTGTTTACCATATACCTGTAAGCCTTCATTGTTTACCATATACCTGTAAGCCTTCATTGTTTACCATATACCTGTAAGCCTTCATTGTTTACCATATACCTGTAAGCCTTCATTGTTTACCATATACCTGTAAGCCTTCATTGTTTACCATATACCTGTAAGCCTTCATTGTTTACTGATGGAAGGGTTCTGTGGGCTGGTACCTTTAAGGGGAGACAGACCGTTTTTGTGGACCCCCCTTCTCCCTCATGTTTAGCCCCACTAGTTTTTAGATTTTAAGACGTTGGTTCCATTAGTTTTGGGATTTTATGACCTTTCACCCCATTTCTATGTCCATATTAGGACCCTTCGTGCCACTTAGGTGTCGATTTTTTCCTTGCGAGCGATAGCGAGCCTGTAATTTTAGGAGGAATTCGCCTTTGGCCGGGACATTTTTCTACCAAATAAAATATAAATATAATCTTTAAGGGGGGTCTAGGGGGTGTTTTTCTAAGCTTGATGGAGGTCTAGGGAGGAAACTAAAAAAATATATGAATAAATGAATGACTAGACCAAACAAACAGCCACTGTCCCCTTAAGTTCTGTAACCCATCCAGCGGCCCACTGATTACCCGTCCTTTCGCATACAAGTTATTTCCCCCACCATAACTTCACCCGCTCTTAAGCCGGAGTCACACGAGCCCTCTATCGAGCAATTTTTACGGGCAATTATGGTCTAGAAGCTTAAAACATTACACCTTATCAGAATTCAACCGGCTAACATAATCTACCTTTAGTCTAGTTTCCGATATCAGCGCGAAAATGGCCCGAAATAATACGAGAAAAAACTTGCTCATGGAAAATTGACAGAATAAGCGAGCGTGTGACAGCGGCTTTAGATGTAAGTGATGCATCCTTAATAGAACCTGCTATAATTGTAAACACAAACCAATGTTGTCTTAAGGGGGGGTATTTAGTTTGTTCCCTAGACCTCCATCAAGCTTAAAATTATACCCCCTTGAGTCCCTTTCAAGATAAATTTGTACATTTTTCGGTAGAAAAATGTCCCGGCCAAAGGCCGGTTCCTCTTAAATTACAGGCTCGCTATCGCTCGCCAGGATAAAATCGACACCTGAATTGCACGAAAGGTCTTAATATGGGGTGAAAGTTCTTAAAATCGCTAAACTAATGGGGCAAACGTTTTATAATATCAAAAGCAATGGGGCTAAACATGAGGGAGAAAGGGGTCAAGAAAAAAATCCCTCAAGTGGAGATATCCCCTTAAGAGAGCGTACACTACACTAACCTATCTATCTATCCATTGCCGGACGCCTTACTCCCCTTAATGAGGGTGGCCATACACAAAATGCCCCCAAGTGGACCTATCCCTACTTATTTAATTACATCGGACGATAGCCCACCCTGTGCTATATTAACCTAGCGAGGTCTAACCATACCTGACAAAACGTATGCTAGCCAAATTTCACCAATCCTATCTTAGTATTATCTTATTAAGCTTAAGGTAGCCCACCTCGCTTTTTTTTTGTCTTTCTCTCCCTCTCTCTTCGACTTGTATCCATTCGGCCCCATTCAGCCTACTATTTAAAGACGTTAATCCCATCCAGGTGTCAATATTTTCTGGCGAGCGGTAGCGAGCCATCATATATATATTTTTTGTTTGTTTTAACAGCAAGTTAAATTTGTAAATTTTTCGATAGAAAAATGTCTTCGGCGAAGCCATATTTCTCCATAAAATGTTGGCTCGCTGTCGCTCTCCAGGAAGAATTCGACACCTGGATGGGAATAAGCGTCTTAAAACAGGTGGCTGAATGAGGCCGAATGGATACAAGCCAGGAATGAAAGAAAAGGAGAGCAAGATTAAAAAAAACAGGTTAACCCCCTTAAAAAAGTCAACCTAGCCGACTAAAGCCTAATCTAACTTATTTCCTTGTAAGAGCAGGCCAACTGCCGACAACAACACGAACAAACTATTAATACCATTGGGTCGATAATATCAGTAACCAACCCCGGCTCACCACCCTTGATAGCCAGGTACAGCCACATATATTACGATATTATTTAAGGGAGCCCACCTCGTTTTTTTCTCTTTCTCTCCCTCTCTCTTTGGTTTGTATATATTCGGCCCCATTCAGCCTACTGTTATAAGACGTTTACCCCCATCCAGTTGTCAATATTTTCCTGGCGAGCGGTAGCGAGCCAGCATATATATATATATTTGTTTTGAAAGCAAGCTAAATGTGTACATTTTTCGATAGAAAAATGTCTCCGGCGAAGCCGGATTTCTCCATACAATGCTGCTGGCTCGCTATCGCTCGCCAGGAAGAAATCGACACCTGGATGGGGATAAACGTCTTAAAACAGTTGGCTGAATGGGGCCGAATGGATACAAGCCAGGGGAAGAGAGAAAAGGAGAGAAAGATAAAAAGAAAAGGCGGTGACCCTCCTTAACTCCCACCGTCAGCGTATAAACCGTTCATCACCATCTTCACAACCGCAGATAAGTCGCTACGAGACAGATAACAGCGGGGGGGGGGGGGGGACATAGCCTCATATTCTTAAAAATTTCTTTCCCTTCGGCGCGCCTGATAACGAACCAATATTGAGGGGCTGAGTGTTGTTCATAGAGATTAGAGTGTTTATAGGGATTAGAGTGTTTATAAAGATTAGAGTGTTTATAGAGATTAGAGCGTTTATAGATATTAGAGTGTTTATAGAGATTAGACTGTTTATAGAGATTAGAGTGTTTATAGAGATTAGAGTGGTTATAGAGATTTAGAGTGTTTATAAAGATTAGAGTGTTTATAGAGAATAAAGTGTTTATATAAGAGATTAGAGTGTTTATAGTTATTAGAGTGATTATAGAGATTAGAGTGTTTATATAGATTGGAGTGTTATATAAGAGATTAGAGTGTGCATAGAGATTAGAGTGTTTATATAAGAGATTAAAGTGTTTATAGAGATTAGAGTGTTGATAGAGATTAGAGTGTTTATAGATATTAGAGTGTTTATAGAGATTAGAGTGTTTATATAAGAGATTAGAGTGTTTATAGATATTAGAGTGTTGATAGATATTAGAGTGTTCATAGAGATTGGAGTGTTTATATAGATTAGAGTGTTTATAGAGATTAGAGTGTTTATAGAGATTGGAGTGTTTATAGAGATTAGAGTGTTTATAGAGATTGGAGTGTTTATAGAGATTAGAGTGTTATAGAGATTAGAGTGTTTATAGAGATTAGAGTGTTTATAGAGATTAGAGTGTTTATAGAGATTAGAGTGTTTATAGAGATTATAGTGTTTATAAAGATTAGAGTTCTTATATAGACTAGAGTGCTTATAGAGATTAGAGTGTTTATAGATATTAGAGTGTTTATAGAGATTGGAGTGTTTATAGAGATTAGTGTTTATAGAGATTAGAGTGTTTATAAATATAGAGTGTTTATAGAGATTAGAGTGTTTATAGAGATTAGAGTGTTTATAGAGATTAGAGTGTTTATAGAGATTAGAGTGTTTATAGAGATTAGAGTGTTATAGTGATTAGAGTGTTTATAGAGATTAGGATGTTATAGAGATAAGAGTGTTGATAGAGATTAGAGTGCTTATAGATATTAGAGTGCTTATAGAGATTAGAGTGTTTATAGAGATTAGAGTGTTTATAGATATTAGAGTGTTTATAGAGATTAGAGTGCTTATAGATATTAGAGTGCTTATAGAGATTAGAGTGTTTATAGATATTAGAGTGTTTATAGAGATTAGTGTTTATAGATACTAGAGTGCTTATAGAGATTAGAGTGTTAATAGAGATTAGAGTGGTTATAGAGATTAGAGTGTTTATTGATATTAGAGTGTCTATAGATATTTGAGTGTTTATAGAGATTAGAGTGTTATAGATATTAGAGTGTTTATAGATATTAGAGTGCTTATAGAGATTCGAATGTTTATAGAGATTAGAGTGTTTATAGATATTAGAGTGTTTATAGAGATTAAAGTGCTTATAGATATTAGAGTGCTTATAGAGATTAGAGTGTTTATAGATATTAGAGTGTTTATAGAGATTAGAGTGTTTATAGATACTAGAGTGCTTATAGAGATTAGAGTGTTAATAGAGATTAGAGTGTTTATAGAGATTAGAGTGTTTATTAAGATTAGAGTGTTTATAGAGATTAGAGTGTTTATAGATATTAGAGTGCTTATAGAGATTAGTGTTAATAAAGATTCGAGTGTTTATAGAGATTAGAGTGTTTATAGAGATTAGAGTGTTTATAGAGATTAGTGTTTATAGAGATTAGAGTGTTTATAGAGATTAGAGTGTTTATAGAGATTAGAGTGTTTATAGATATTAGAGTGTTCATAGAGATTAGAGTGTTTATAGAGATTAGAGTGTTTATAGAGATTAGAGTGTTTATAGAGATTAGAGTGTTTATAGAGATTAGAGTGTTTATAGAGATTAGAGTGTTTATAGAGATTAGAGTGTTTATGAGTGTTGTTTTTAGAGATTAGACGGATTAGCACTCCCATTTCTGAAGCTAGCGTCATTTTTCAAGCTATTTCGTCCATTAACCCCTTCTGTACCGGGACGTCTTTTGTATTATATCTAGACGATTGTATTCAGATTAAGAAGGGCTTCCAACAATTTACAGGCTTCGAACCAACTCGCTGACCCATTTTTACTACCACAGATCCTTCTTAAGCTGCACAAAATCATGTAAATATAGCTAGCATATAATTAAGAGGACGTTGCCGGTATAGAGGGGGTTAACGTCTCTCTGAAGGGAAAGACTAGTTTAAGAATACCACTCATAGCCTCTTACTACATTACTGATATACCCCATGGCCCGCCCTAACACCTTCATTATCGTAACTCAGAATGGTCCGCCGCCATGGTTAAGGGGGGGTCACCGTGGCATTTTATTTTTTATCACTCTCTCCTTTTCTCTCTTTCCCTGGCTTGTATCCATTCGGCCCCATTCAGCCAACTGTTTTAAGGAGGGAAAGATAAACAAAAGTCGGTGACCCCCCTTAAAGTCGGTGACCCCCCTTAAAGTCGGTGACCCCCCCCCTTAAACATACAGTATATTAATTGACGTGTTGAATATATAGGCAAAATCTAGCTTGTATATTATATAATGGCATTATATATCAAATATTATGATAAGCTCTAGAGTATTGACAGAAATTCCATTTATATTATGTATTCATATTTGACATTGGTTGAACGGATAAGTGTGCACCAGCCATCTATTTTAGGCTTATAAACCATACAGTGCATGTTTCAATTATTCTGCTTGTTTGTGTCTATGTTCACTTCCAAGCTAATTTTTTTTTTGTGAAATTGCAAAAAAAAAAAAAAAAAAAAAAAAAAAAAATCAACCTGTAAATATATGTTGATAATTATTAATTAAGTTTCAAAAAATAACTGCGAGTCATAACAGAACCCTCACGGTCTGGTTTCGAGATGATATATATAAAATTTAAATATTCCATTAATGTCCCAATCATATCAAAGTTATTGTATTATATTGTAAAACTTGCAAAATAAACAAACCAAAACTGGGACGACACAAGATAAATGCAACAGAACTAATCAAAATCGCTAAGTGGAAATAACGCTTAATAAAATATTATTTTGAAATAAGATAACACAATCCACCACATAAGGTGTACATCACTACATGAGCAAGTTTATCTGGTTCCCAAGCAAACTAATCGCACATATAACAACGCACTATAGTCACGTTTATGTAATTAGTAAATATGGTAAGTCCGGGATGTTCTGGTATGAATAAAGAAACTACATTTTATATCAACTTTCATTTTATATATATTTGCAATTTGACAGGATATAAACAATAGTACAAACAAAATACAACACTCACTAACGATAGTGCTATCGGGTAGGTACCTGTAAGCATATCAAGCCTCAAGTGACCCCTACCAATCACTACCCTACAAATGACCTACTGTATATTAATTGTACAAAATTAATAAATTAAGGATATCACATAAGCAAGTAATTGATACTATCGACAATAAATATGATACAATATGATAACAAATAATAATTGCAAAAAATGAAGAAGCAACAACAGATTTAAACAAAGAGTACTCTTTAATAATATGCTGGAAATACGTGTCCGAATTGAACCAAAACATTCATACGTAATTTAATTTGAATCATTAGTTTTAAACAGTACATACGGGCCAATACGTATACAACAATTGTGAGGGGAGTAAATAACTCCTGTGCAAAGAAATGCTTATCAACACCTTGGCAGGATTTACCTTTAACAGAGACCACAACATGGCTGTAAGAACCGATCCGCTTTACTGACCGATTATAGACACACAACTTGTACATCACAATTATATTCCAGTTTGGATTTACCTGTACATCTACTTTATGATGCTTCATATCTGTGTGTGTATATATATATATATATATATATATATATATATATATATATATATATATATATACTGAATATATAATTATATATACCGGTATATATATATATATATATATATATATATATATATATATATATATAAATATATATATACTATATATATATACTGTATATATATATATATATATACTGTATATATATATATATATATATATATATATATATATATATATATATATATATATATATATATATATATATATATATATATATATATATATATATATATATATATATATTATATATTCACACACTTAACCACGATTGCCAAGTATTAAAACAATAATTGAATTCACGATAGAGTAGCCAAAAAAATAGACCTGTATTGATAACTAATTATTTAAATAACGGTATGAAAGTATGTATGTATTATTAATATCAACAAAAAACAATGAACACTATGAACTAAAAACGATTTTCTTTCGACGATCCCAGTAAATGAGGGTGTAAATTTGATGAGATAAGAAACATTACAGATCCTAAGGAAGAACAGTTTGTTTGAACTAGACCAATATATATATTTTGAAAAACAGATACCAAAATAGCCAGATAACTACAAAAATAAATACAAAGATGGTCACTGATGCATGTGATCAAGAAGAGAGTCTGATAAAGGATGACTAAAACACATCGTTCTCGGGATTGTTGAACTTATAATAATGTATTTATGACACATAAAACATATTGGATGATAATACGGCCATTTTTTGCTCTTACATTAATGCCCTGCAATCTACTATATCATTAAAGTTATTATCAGCCCAAATACATAACAAGTACAAATCACCTGCATTATGGTATGTTTGGTTATCTGTCTTCGAATATTTTTAGGTAGGCATTGATCGCATTTAGATAATGCCAGCTCTTTGGTCTACTGAAGTAGCTAAGCACTCCGTTTATACAATTTTAAAGTCAGTGAAGAGCAAGATGGTAATTTCCACTTATAATTAAGAACACTTGAATATTTATAGAAAGACAAAACATGACTGGTTATTTGCAGCATAGATACTTAAACAATAGTTTTATATCTAACTTTGCTTTTAACCTATTGCATTTATTGGGTTCAGGCTGAAGTCTACCATCAATAGTGGTTTTGATGTTGTGTACCTTTATGTTAAGTTTGATTGTGGTGTGCATATCTGCACAGAGATATAGATTATAAAATGTATCTTGATATTTAAAAAGGATCATATTTATAATTTATATAAATAGTACGTTTACTAATATAGTTTATATATATATATATATATATATATATATATATATATATATATATATATATATATATATATATATATATGACAGGCAAATAAATAAAAATAGTATATATTTTAACATTTCCAATACAGAATCATGTACCTGCTTGTATCCAGTCAATTCTAACCTATTGAAGTACAATGGTATTCATGATTATTAAAGGAAGAATAATCATGAAATACAGTTATATGCGAACAAATTACGGATATAAACTATCATTTCAATGGCATAAAAGGCAAAATAGTAGTGTACTGTCTGGGATGTTCTCAAATGTCTTTACGGTGATCAATTTTCCCTAGAATGCCCTTAAAGTAGAGGACACGTTAAGTGGTTCAGAAATATCAGAAGGTCAACGTCGAAATACCCACACCAACAAAAATGGAAGTACTCACTGAAATTTGACGTCATGAACACTGGAGGTCTGCAAGTAAGCCAAACATTTATAATATACAAATGTATTAAGGGGAGGAAGTTAGTTTTTCGAGTCCTCCTCCCTCATGTTTAGCTCTATTAGTTATGAGATTTCAAAACATTTGCCCCATTAGTTTGGTGATTTTCAGACCTTTTGCCCCATTTCTTTGCCAATAATTAAAATCTTTCGTGCCATTTAGGCGTCGATTTTTTTCCTGGAGAGCGATAGCGAGCCTGTATTTGAAGAGGAATTGGCTTTCGGCCGGGACATTTTCTACCGAAAATTGTACAAATTTATATCGAAGGGGGGTTTGTGGGTGTTTTTCAAAGTTTGATAGAGGTTTAGAGAGCAAACTAAACCCCCTCCTTAAACCATTGAGCCGAACCAGTAAATTATGCTGCACAATACCGTCTGGGCTCCCTTAATCACACATAGTGGTATACCCGGCTGTTTATGAAGTGATTGCAAGGAAACTTATCCACACAACTTAAATATTGGTCTGTTCGGAAGATGACAAATAGTTTGGTCTATAGGAAGGTTATAACCACTGTCAGAGAGGCATTTTAAATTGTTTACATATTTGCCATAAGTTTAATGCTTACTTAGTACAGTAGAACTTTATTTTGGACGACTGGAGATGGAGATTCTTTTGGACGACTGGAGATGGAGATTCTTTTGGACGACTGGAGATGGAGATTCTTTTGGACGACTGGAGATGGAGATTCTTTTGGACGACTGGAGATGGTAGATGTGTAGTGTTTTCTGATTGAATTATCTTTTACGAATCAACTGTCGCTTCCTTTGTTTCGTTTGGTATATGAAAGACAGTAATTTTATCGGAGGTCTTAGAATTTGTGTTTGGGTAGCAACTAGGGATGTCAAATTGCTAAAATAAGAAAGACGGTTATAGCAGAGTACACATGTGGCATATAAGTGGCATGTCATAGAGGCAGCAAAAACATACCAGGGCGTAGTACGTTCTTAAAATTGGAAGACCAAAATAATGTATTGAGAATTGGCACACAAATATTTATAGCTCATAACTTATCAACCAACCCAATTACAATAAGCAACACTTTCCTTTCCATCTAATTATGTACATTTACACTTTTATAATTTACGCACTTAAGAGCTAGATATCCTGAGCTATTCACATTGTATTTTTATAGTAAACAAATATGCATGCGAGGTATAGGGTTCCATGTCATCTATTGATTCCATGTCATCTATTGATTCCATGTCATCTCAACCAGTAGACCATTTCAACCAGTAGCTCTCAACCAGTGCCAAATTAACCCAGACCAACCAAACTAGTGCCAACATATAGTACTAACCTAACCTAACCTAACCGTATTGGTTGATTTGGCACTGGTTGAGAGCTATTGGTTGAAATGTTCTACTGGTTGAGTTGACCGGTTACCGCGTTATAGATACCCAGCTATTCACATTTGTATTTCTATAGTAAACATATATGCATGTGAGTTATAAATACCCCGTAATAACATCAGTAATTACCATAATTAATATAACCGTAGCGCCCCATGAAGCTTCCTGTTTATCGTCTACCTGCGGCCTCCATCCTACTTTATTTATCGTTTACTTTATCATGCGAGAGAAGGCGTGGCTCAAGATATTATTCTTTGTATTATCTCGTGAAGGCAGACATTCATAACTTCATGCCGGAGAGAATTGTTTATATGTATAACTTACGTTGTTCGTTAAATAAATTGTTTGGGTGAGCTTACAACACCTCGATATTGGATCAGCTTAAGCAATCCGCCTTTCTCAGGAGTACTGTATATATATATATATATATATATATATATATATATATATATATATATATATATATATATATATATATATATATATATATATATATATATATATATATATATATATATATATAGGAGGGGTACCCGGCGTTTCCCGGGTTTAAATTCTACTACCATAATCACCATCATCAATCACTACTACCACAATCATCACAATACTACTACTACCATAATCACCGGCCTCGACCTCCCTGTGCCTCATTAAACGGCGACCTCGATTTCGGCCGCTAAATGACCTCCGATTTTGGATCTGACCTCATCCGTACCCCCATTTTGGGGAGCTGCGAACAACTTTCGTTCCATACACCTTTTCGATCGGAGGCCTCCTTCTGCCCCAAACGGCCATTGTTTTCGCTCCCGTTTACTACATAAGTTCTGCCGAAAGTTCTGCCGAAAATTTTATTAAACAAAAGTGTCTCTAATTTCCACTAAACTCGCCTAAAACTATCTCCAAAGCCTGGGCTTTCCAACGGTGCCCCACACTCCCACCTGGCACCAAAACTGTGGGAGGAGTTTAGTAACAAAGGTCGGGTAACTGACAAACAGACAGACAAACATTGACCTTTATTTATTAATTAAGATATATATATTAAATTACATTCTCGCTTTTGTTTGCCAGGAAAATAATCGACATCTTAATGGCACGAAAGGTCATTATATTGACAAAAATGGAGAACTATGAGCCCATTAATTGTTTTGGTATAGCTAAAGACCTGATGAGGAAGTTATCTAGATTTGTCACTTCGAAATCTTGTTTTCTTTTTAATAATAACCCATATAGTCAATCCGATGGTGTATCTATGGGAAGTAGTTTAGGCCCACTTTTCGCTAATGCTTTCCTATGCAACATGGAAGTTCAATGGCTAGATGACTGTCCACTTACCTTTAAACCTATTTGGTACAAAAGGTACGTGGACGATATATTTCTCATCTTTAGTAACGATCATGATAACGAATGGTTTTTTTTCCCTTCAAATATATAAATAAACAACACAAAACATTAACTTCACAAAGGAAAAAGAAAACAACGAATCTCTGAATTTTTTAGATGTCCTCATAACAAAAACTAAAGATGGATTATATACAGGCGTCTACAGAAAGCCAACTCACACGGGGCAGGGTCTTAGCTGGTTCAGCTTTTTGCCCGAAAGTTTACAAAATAAATTCTATTAAAACTTTGCTGGATCGAGCTTATGAAATTTGCTCTAATTATGTCACACTTCACGAGGAGATAACCAAATTAAGGGACTACTTTGTTAATAATAATTATAAGGAGGATCTTTTCAACAGTATATTAAAGACTTTTTGAATGTCAAACAATACGGAGCCAGTGAACCCAAGTATGATGTTCCTAAATTGGTTAAGTATATCAAGATGCCCTTCTATGGTAACATTAGTTATGAATTTCGGAAAATTGCACAAAACATTTTAAAAGATTTATTCCCCGCAGTTAACTTTAAGATTATATTCACTAATGACTTCAAAATTGGTAAATGTTTTCATTTCAAAGACAGTGTGCTAGACCCTCTATGTTCGAATATCGTTTACCGATTTATTTGTCCTAGCTGTAATGCTGGGTATATTGGATGTAGGCTACTAGCCGTTCATTCAAGATAAGGATATACGAACATATTGGCAAAAGTTACAGGTCAGGTACATTTTTAAAAAGATGGCATTTTCTGCCGTACGTAATAACTCCCATGAGAAACATCATCGTTTCTCTGATAAGGATTGAGTCACTTGAGCTATGGCGGTGCTTTAGTTAGTCCATGAGCCAGGCCAGATATCGGTACCACCTGGGGTGACTAAACACGAATGGTACTAAAATGTTTATAGAGTGACTGTAAGTACATTAAGATATGATAGCCTTCTCGCACTGGTAGCTTAGTCTAATTTTTTTGATGCAATAGGGGCGCTACCCAAAAATAAAGATTTTTAGCGTGACGCTCGGCGTTTTCCTCATTTTCTTTAAAATCCATCACACAATCATCGCGAAACTTTGAACACCTATGTAGAATTATATTCTCTACCAGAGTTGTTCCTAGGTATTTTTCAAATTTCCTCATATTTCGGAATATACTCTATATTTTGGGTATTTTCCTCTAAATCTAGAATAAATCCTTAAATATGGGGAACATTGAAAAATATATTCTAACAGCTCTTGTAGCTTATTTGATTCTCTACAAGAATTATTTGATGTGTATTTCAAGTTTCTCCATATTTAGGGGTTTATTTCATATTTGGGGATTTTTTGTTATATTTTGGGGATAATTTATTATTGGAAGGAGCAAACATATGTAGAGTGGTTTCCATGTAATGTGTTTGTTTGTTCATGGTTTAATGGTGATATTTTTTGCAGGTGTGTGTCGACTGTTTGACGGCAGGATGGAACCATCTGCGAGGAAGAGAGCACGGATCGACTGTATCATCCACTGCTCTGATGATGACAGCGATGCTCTGGTGTCACCACAGGATTTGGACTCCTGGAACACATTGCTCAGGGCTGCAGAAATCAGGCAGCATGATCCAGTCCTGGAAGCAGCCAAGGGCCTTGAAGAAGGAGGAATACCACACATACATTATCACCGTAAATGTCGTAGTCTCTTTACAATGAAGAAGTCACTGGATTCTATCCTTGCCAAGGGTGTCAAGATAGAATCAGCAAGCGTCGACCCCAGGAGGAGGGCATCAAGGGATGCCCCTAGTACTAGCAGGGTGTATGCCAAAGTATGTATCTTCTGCGAGAAGTCAAGCAAGTACATAAAAACAACAAAGACAAGGGAGCCACTCATACAGTGTGTTGAGCTACGAGCAGATGAGAAGATTCGCAGAGCAGCAATAAGGAAACTCAACCAGAGAATCCTTGGTTTAGTTAGCAGAGACCTTGTTGCTGCAGAGGGTCACTACCACAAGTCGTGCTACAAACTCTTCACAAAAGATGATTTCCCAGCGGCCGCCAGGTCGGGTGCAGGTGAAAATCAGGAAGAAAGCGAGGAAGCACGCTACGAAGAGGTTGAGACAGAAGCCCTCGAGGAACTCTGCTTGTATATAAGGACCAAATTATTCCCCAACCCAGAGGTACTGCCTATGACAAACCTCACATCTAGGCTTGAGAGATCCATGATGTCCCGTGGTATTATCCAACTGAAACCAGCGACAAAGAAACATGTTCGCCGAAAGATTGAAACCGAGTTTGGAGAATCACTACGCTTTGTCCCAGATGAGAAAGGAAAGCTTCTAATCTATCCACGCAGCCTCTCAATGGACGACCTTGCCCGGCAAGCACACAAAATGGCAAAAGACCTGCAAGAAGCAAGAGCAGCTAACTCTGAAGATGTCTTAACCAAAGCAGGAATGCAGCTGAGGAATGAGATCAATAAACAAGATGTGAGTCAGCCATGGCCTCCCGATACAGATCAGAATGTCATTCCTGCAGCAGTCACTCAATTCCTGCACACCCTGCTGACAGGAGAGTGTGAGTGTGAAACTCCCTCTGAAAGAGCTCAACGTCTTGCCACTTCCTTTGGCAGTGACTTGGTCTTTGCTGTTACCAGTGGCAAGACAAAACCACCCAATCACGTACTGCTGACCAATGCTGTAAAGTCTTTGACAGGAAACAGAACTGATCCGAACTCTGAATCGTCTTGGTCACTGTGTGTCTTACTCAATGTTTGAGGAGATCGATACAGCCCTTTGTATCCAGAAGCTGGAATGCTCAAAGGATGACATTCCACTGCCAGCAAACATCTACCCTGGTGTGTTCACAACCCTGGCCTGGGATAACATTGACCGACTTGAAGAGACCCTAAGTGGAGCAGGTACTTCTCATAGAGTCAATGGCATTGCTGTCCAGTCCAAGGTTGCAGGCTCTGTGCCAGAGAAAGTCCTGCCAGAGATTACCAAGTCCAAGATAAGAAGCATCACTCAGACATCATCAATGCTGCCAATATACAATGTTGGGCGGCGGGCAGGGCCACCTAGGATTGAGACTGCGTATGTCGACACTACCAAGGAAGTCCAGGATTCAAAGACAAAGAACCATATCTGGCTTCTTACTCGAATGTCAGACCATGAGGACCAGTCCATCAGCAGTTGGACTGGGTTCAACATCAAAATGCGCAGAGACATTGCAGTGGTTCAGGACACTGTAAGCTACCTGCCCACTATCAATGCTCCCGCAACAGAAATGTCCACCGTTAATGAAATCTTGGAACAAACGCATGCTATCATGCAGTCCTTACAGCTTAACAAGATTGTGTGCGTGTTTGATCAAGCACTCTATGCCAAAGCTGCCGAAGTTATCTGGAAACAAGAGAAGTTCAAGAACATTATCATCAGGATGGGCGTCTTCCACACAATCTGTAATCTCATCTCCACCATAGGAAAGAGGTTTCAAGATGCAGGTCTTAGAGATCTGTGTGTGGAATCAGGTATCATCGCAGAAGGATCAGTGTCAGGAGTGATGAACGGCAAGAGGTACAACAGAGCAGTGAGACTACACAAGCTCGTGTATGAAGCACTGATGAGGCTTGCATGGAAAGGCTTCCTTTCATGGCTAGAAGACAACCATTCAAGGGACATACACCATCTAGATGAAACACTGAAGGACATCAACAGCTTTCACAGCAATGTGTCTCAGGGACTCTTTCAAGAGCTGATGGAGAGTGAATCATGCACACATATCATGAAGCTTTTCCAAGTTTATCTTGAGACCCTCAGAGATGAACACAACCTCTCAGCATTCTGGATGTCATACCTGGACATGGTTGAGATCATGCTGGACTTAATTCGAGCCTCCAGAGAAGGCAACTGGATGCTCCACCTAGGAGCAATCCGACAGATGATACCGTGGTGTTTTGCCTATGACAAAGTGAACTATGCCCGGTTCCTAACCTACTACTATGCCTTGATGTCTCGACTGCCCATTGAACACCCAGAGGTCCATGAACACTTCATGCAAGGTGGCTTTTCGGTCCAGATCGGTAGCAAGAATCCCTTTGGACGGATCCCTGTGGACCAGACAATCGAAGAGACGATCAACAAAGACACCCAGACACCAGGGGGCACAAAAGGCTTCAGCCTGAAAGGCGGAGCTGTCGCCAGGTACTACCTGACATCGGAGTATCGCAGCAGGTACTTAAGGCAGCTCAGGACTATGGTAGTAGGCCAAAAGTATACTGACTTCAGCCACCCAGACCTACAGATGCCCAGGATTAGAAGAGATGAGGCCGATGTCCAATCTTTAGTTCAACTGATGGAGACCAGCTGGTTGAACCCCTTCAACGCAGAGCAAGAAGATCTTGTCAGTTTGTCAACTGCGACTATGGCACCACCAGAAGTTGTCAAAGACCTTCTAGGGGCCTACAGAATAGGAGAGGATGCATATCAAGCCTTCAAGGAAGAGCGCCTGGAGATCGATACGCCAACTATACAGTTTCATGACACGATGACGAAGACGAAACTGAGAACGTTCACTAACATCAGAATGAAGCCACGCTCACAAGACCATGCCAAGGAGGTTATCTTAAAGGCTGACAGGAACCTATTTGGCCAGATGATCCTTGTTGCCGAGAACAGAAAGCTCAAAATGAGTGATGTCTTGGCTCATCCCCTGGGGCCTTTGCCTTGGGCACTTGCCAGCGGTGATGGGTCTCTCCGCAAGACCAACAAGGCTGCCCTCGCAAAGGAGTTAGAGAGGAATGTTTCTCCTGCAGAAGTGATACCCGAGCCCTCTGCTACCATAATTGATGGGATGAGCCTGGTCCACAAACTGAAGGGAAACGACAAAACTTTTTCACAGCTTGCAGGTACAGCACTGAGTCACGCTGTTCATGAAGGTGCTAAGAGCAGGCGCATTGATGTTGTGTTTGATATCTACAAGGAGACATCCATCAAGGATGCAGAACGAGCCAAAAGAAGTGCAGGCACAGGAATTAATTTCAAGAACATTCAACCTGGGCACAACATCCAGCAGTGGAGAAAGTTACTCGGTAGTTCCTCCAACAAGGCAAGTCTTATCAAGTTCTTGGTAGAAGAATGGAAGGCACCACAGCACAGGGAGAAGCTCAAGGACAAGGAGCTGTATGTCACATGTGAGCAGCGCTGCTTCAAGATCACCAAAGAGCAGTGGGAAGAGGCTCCTGAGCTTAAGTCAACTCAAGAAGAAGCAGACACACGCCTTCTTCTCCATGCACTTCATGCAGCAGAATCTGGGAACAAGTCTGTCATCATCACTGCAGAAGATACAGACGTCATGGTGTTGTGTCTTGGCATGTGCCACAAGATCCCATCCCATCTGTTCCAGAAGTGCGGGACGAAGAACCGGACAAGATTCCTGGATATCACCACACTGAGCCGCACACTGGGAGGCAGCGTGTGTGATTCATTGATTGGTATGCATGCCTTTACAGGCTGTGATACCGTCAGTGCATTCGCTGGCCGAGGGAAGATGACGACACTCAAGCAGGTGAAGATGGACAAGACATACCAGCATGCTTTTCACGAACTTGGACGCTCATGGGAAGTGTCTCCTGAACTCTTTGAGAAGCTACAGGAAATCACCTGCCACATGTACCTACCATCTACCCACACAACTAAGGTAAACGAGCTTCGGTATGAGCTGTTCTGTGCAAGACGTGGAGAGGTAGAGTCAAGTCAACTCCCTCCTTGTGAGGACTGCCTCTTCATGCATGCACTGCGTGCAAACTACCAGGCTGCGATCTGGAGGAGAAGTCTTCAGAGCCAGCCATTTGTTGCGAACCCAACAGACTGCGGTTGGATGACAGATGAGGACGGTAAGCTTGCCGTCAACTGGATGCGAGGCTCACCAGCACCAGATGCTGTTATGCAGCTACTGTCTTGCAAGTGTGTGCGGTCATGCGAACTCCCTAAGTGTACTTGCCTCAGCAATGGTCTAAAATGCACGGACATGTGCAGGTTACAGACATGTCAGAACAAGGCTATTGAAGAAGAGCCGGTGGCACAACAGTCAGGTTCCGAGTCTGACGTAGATGATATTTAGGAGTAGTAATTTGCCATAATAGTATGTACAAGCCCATGGCATGCTTAGTGTGTATTTACAGGACTTGTATTAAATGTGACAATTACTATATGCATTTTGTTGACATTTAGGCATTCCTGTCCCCAAATTTGACATTTTAAAAAAATTCGGAATTTTCGGTAGGGTATGTCTATTCAAGAAGTGATAACGACCATTAAGCTACCAATGTGCAAGGGCTATCATATCAAAACATAAACTAGAGACATGTAGCAAGCTAAAAACACCTAAGAGAATTAGTCACCCCGGGTGGTACCGATATCCCAAAATTCGGGTCTTGGCTCATGGACTATTGACCTCCACACCCAGTTCTGTGAACGTGTCTGGTCTTTTATATTCCCTGTACTTAGGTAAGTTTACATGCATTATGTGATTTTGTATTATTATGTTTTGTAAATAGGTGTAGTCTGTTGATACTACACGATGCGCTTAAGTAGATCACGAAATAGCTATATATATTTATAGTTAGATGTTTTTCAAGGTCTACTTCTAACTGTGAGTTTTCAGTAATTTCGTATATTTTGTTTAACTTATAGATATGGTAAACCTTTATATAGAATAGATCGTAATTGTTAACTAATCTTTCACTGACTTATTAGTGATCCCGTTGTTCCTTCTGTTATGAGTTTTAACTCTTTTTAAGGATTATGTGGTACTCCTGAAGATGGCTTAATGTAGGCCGAAAATTCGAGAATAAAGATGGGTCCAGGCGTGTTATCCCTACTTATCCTAATATATATATATATATATATATATATATATATATATATATATATATATATATATATATACATTTATGTGTGTGTGTGTGTTGCAGAAGTAGAATAAAGTAAAATAAAGGAGGGAAAGAAGGAAACACAAGGACAACGAACGAGGAGGGTAATCCTCGCGTTTCTTTGGGTTTCTTTGTGGACTTCTACAACATACTTCATAATTATGGTTTATGTGATTCTGTGACTTGTTATATACTGTACAGTATATACACACATAGTGGAAATTGTATATTGAAGTAGAGTGCCACTCGATCATGCACCTTTCACGAGAGAGAGAGAGAGAGAGAGAGAGAGAGAGAGAGAGAGAGAGAGAGAGAGAGAGAGAGAGAGAGAGAGCGCGCAGAGGGAGGGATGGGTTTGAAATAAACACATACGGACTATTGATAATGACACTAACTGAGAAAACACATGTGACAGACAGTTCAGTTGCATAATAAACCTTTCCCCATAATGCTCCCTCCCACGGTCCCCTATAACTGCTACCAGATGCCATATTTGACCATACATGCTGACTGATGACTCCCCCCGCCACTCATATGCAGGTTGGGGTCGCCAAGGGAGGGAGGAATGAAGGGCAACAACAAAAACACGCACGGAGAATACCATACAAATCTCCCCTTAACGCCATATTCTTCCTTCAACTTCACCGACATAGATTATGTTAACTATTTTCTATTCAGTAATTCTTGTCACTTGACCATACTATCTGAGAACACTTTCTTCAACCTATTGCTCTACCAACTTCTTAAATCCACATGCCTCCCTTATATTGACACTTGATAGAATCAATTATTGCCAGGAAAATTATAAATCACTTATAAATGTTCTTGTTAATTAAACCCTCTCAACACGGATTCACTCCAGGACGATCCTGCCTAACAAATCTACTCAGTTTTTTTTCTCCGAGGTATATGAAGCGGTAGATAAGAACAAATCATATCATATAGTTTACTTAGACTTCAGTTAAGCCTTTGATAGAGTTCCACATGAAAGGCTGTTAAGGAAGATAGAAGGACATGGTATTGGGGGGACGCTACTTAAGTGGATTAGGTCATGGCTGGTTGGTATGAAGCAGAGAGTTAGTATCAATGGTGTAAACTCGGACTGGGGATTAGTTAAAAGTGTGATCCCCCAAGGGTCAGTTTTGATGCCCCTTCTGTTCATTATCTACATAAATGATCTTGACTCGGGCATAAAGAGTAGGATCAGTAAATTTGCTGATGATACTAAAATGGGTAGGATAATAGGGTCAGCTAGCGACAGGGAATGTCTTCAAAAGAATCTCGATCATTTGCACGAGTGGTCCATAAATTAGCAGATGAGTTTTAATGTAGACAAATGTAAGGTAATAAGGATTGAAAATCGTAATTTAGAAGCGAAATACAAACTAGACAATTGAGAAGGATCTGGGGGTGCTCGTTAGTAATGATCTGAAACCCAGAAAACAATGAAGTGTTAGGAACAGGGCAAATAGAGTTCTAGGATACATATCTAGGAGTGTTAGCGACAGGACTGCTGAAGTTTTCTTAAAGCTATGCTTAGCACTAGTAAGACTCCATTTAGACTGCTGTCCAATTGTGGAGCCCTTATTACAGAATGGATATCGACCCTTTATAGGCAGTCCAAAGAAGAATTACGAAAATGATACATGATATTATAAACTTATCGTATGAGGAGAGGTTGAAAGCCTTAGGCTTGCACTAAACTAGAAAGTAGGGGAGACATGATAGAGGTATTTAAATGGATAAAAGGTATAAATAAGGGCGATATAGATGAGGTATTAAAGCTAAACAACGGCGACATAACCCGCTCAAATGGTTTCAAGTTAGATACGTTTAGATTTAGGAAAGATATAGGAAAACACTGGTTTGGGAATAGAGTTGTTAACATGTGGAATGGACTGCCCAGAGCAGTGATTAGCTCAGGAACAGTTGAAAGCTTTAAACGTAAGTTGGATTCCCATATGGATGATATGGGCTGGGTGTGAATGGGAGCTGCCTCGTGTGTTTTTGTGTTCTAATTATTGTATAGGTTTAAATGAAGATATAGACGCACCAGCTGGCAGTCTCCAAACCAAATGAAGATATAGACGCACCAGCTGGCAGTCTCCAAACCAAATGAAGATATAGACGCACCAGCTGGCAGTCTCCAAACCAAATGAAGATATAGACGCACCAGCTGGCAGTCTCCAAACCAAACCTTAAGGGGGGGTCTCCTGCTTTGTTTATCTTTCTCTCCTTTTCTCTCTTCCTCTGAGTAATATCCATTTGGCCCCATTCAGCCAACTGTCTTAAGACGTTTATCCCCATCCAGGTGTCGTTTTTTTCCTGGCGAGTGATAGCGAGCCAGCATTGTATGGAGAAATCCGGCTTTGCCTGGGACATTTTTCTATCGAAAAATGTAAAAATTTAGCTTGCTGTAAAACTAAAATATTTATATGCTGGCTCGCTACCGCTCGCCAGGAAAATATTGATACCTGGATGGAGGTAAACGTCTTAAAACAGTAGGCTGAATGGGGCCGAATGGATACAAGCCAAGGAGAGAAGGCGAGCAAGAGAAAAAAAGCGAGGTGGGCTCCCTTATGGTTGTTTTTTTCTGTCTTCCCTTCCCTCATATTTAGCCCCATTAATTGTGATATTTCAAGACGTTCTTTCCATCAGTTTCGTGATTTCAAGACCTTTCTTAAGCTTGATGGAGGTCTAGCGAGGAAACTAAAAAGATAAATATATAAATGCGGTACATAAATCGACCAAAAAATACACGCAACCCCATTCAACTATGACTATTGAGACTGAAACATGTACAGTCGGTCCAAAAAGTATCTGCACCCCTAGGCTGATTATCTGGTGTGTACTGCTCGGTAGGGTTGGCATCTCTACCTACAGCTATATCCGTCTATACTACTACCTACCTATACTACCCACGACCTACGACCCATATTACCGATCTGTACACACCAGATAAGCAGCGTAGGGGTGCAGATACTTTTTGGACCGAGTGTACAGTCGCGCTAATAAGTGATGTCTCGGCCCCAAGTATATTTTGATCAATAATTGGTATCAGCAATATCTAAGCTGCATTTCTTCATATCGAGTGAAATATACAAACATGTTCCTACACTTACCCACCCTATTCAACATCTGACAGACATTAATACAGCACAGAGGGAGCCAAACTTAATGACCGCTGGGACATGACTTATTAGCGCGTCTGTACATCACTTATAAATCTTCACGGTTATTCTATGTTTCTCATTACCCAAGTTTATCTCCGTAGACTGGAAAAGGAAGACCAATATATTATTATAATACATGAAATAACTGGTTCACTTTGATAATAAATGCATATATTTTTGTATTTCCTGATGGGTTTCACTAATCACTTAATTATATATAGTGAATTTCAACTTTATTTTCTTCCTTATTACAACGATTTTTTGTTTTGTTTTGGACAAACAAAGGACTGGAGTTCTCGCAGAGAGGCTCTAGTCCTTACGTTATTCTTGCCTTACAGTGTGCTGGCTTAATAATCCAATAGGGTTGATAGCCTCTGAAGTCCTACTTTAACTAACTCAATTTTTTGGCAAACTCGATTATCAGGGCTGTGGTCATGCGCGTTTTGATGCAATTAAACCTTTGTTGTACCGTTGACACCCTTTTTATTATATTCTGGCAACTATTGGACGATTCTATTTATTTATTTGTTGTATATGTCTAACCATTTAATAGCTGCATATTATTTCAATTAATCCTTTTAGAGAGCTATTATCTCTTAAACTTCACAAAATCATCTAAATATACCTAGAATGATATTAAGAAGCCGTCGTCGGTACAGAAAGTGTTAACCCCTTCACCACCAATTACATAAATGTCATCATATTCTGGATACCATTATAGACGAATTTATTCAGTATATAATCAAAGGGGTAAATACGATCTTAATAAACACATACTGTAGGTTCTCCTTAAACTGCATAAAATCTAATATTAACCAGAATCAAAGGTAACAAAGCGTCATGGTGCTGAAGGGGTTAAGGAGACCCACCTCGTTCTTTTGTTCTCTCTCTCCCTTTCTCTCTCTCTCTCTGGGTTGTATCCACTTGGCCCCATTCAGCCTACTATTTTAAAACGTTTATCCCCATCCAGGTGTCGGTTTTTCCTGGCGAGCGGTAGCGAGCCAGCATATTGTTTAAAATTGTTTTTAACACAGGCTAAATTTTACATTTTTCGATAGAAAAACTTCTCCGGCGAAGCCGGATTTCTCCATACAATGCAGGCTCGCTATCGCTCGCCAGGAAGAAATCGACACCTGGATGGGGATAAACGTCTTAAGCAGTAGGCTGAATGGGGCCGAATGTATACAAGCAAAATAAAGAGAGAAAGAGAAAAGGAGAGACAGAGAACAAATGCAGGTAACCCCCTTTAAGATGCATAAAATCATCTAATTTTAGCCAGACTCAAAGGTAAAATGGCGTCATGGTGCTGAAGGGGTTAAGACGAAGAGGAATGATGGACAGAGCGGTAGAACAAGGGAAGGGAAGGGTACGGTAAGATGGGTGGGTAAAAACAGAGAGGGGTGATCAATTTGCATAAACGATTACAGTGACAGTGGCTATAAAAGTGACCCACCTTTACTGACCCTTGGGCTGTCTGTTTGTCTGTCTGTCTGTCTGTTTGTCTGTCCGTCTGTTTGTATGTCTGTCTGCCTGTCTGTATGTATGTCTGTTTGTCTGTCTGTCTGTCTGTCTATTAGTCTCCTTTTTCCTGCTCTTGTAGGGAATAACCCATTCAGTATCGGTGACGTCCTTTTCATTAAATTCTGGTAACTATTAGACGATATTATTCAGCTTAGGAAGGAAGTTTACAATTTTTTTCAGTCATTTTATTGATGTTAATTTAGTTTTAGCTGCCCCCCCCCCTCATACTGTGTGGCAGTATGAGAGGGAAGGGTATATTAAAGAATAGTATATCCGTTTGAGGGCAGTGGTATTGAGAGAATTACGTGTAAGATATAACATAGCACACTGTTTATTTAATTTACTATTCAAGATCTGCAAGTGAGGTGTCCATGACACCTACTACTAATCATGAGAGAGAATGGGGTCCATAAAAGCCAAAGCTCCCCTTAAGAAAAACCCTGACTATGGACCACATACTACCCAATAGCAGGTAGTCCATAATATGACCTCCGGCAAACAGTCCTCTATATTTCGGTCGTTCTGGCTTGTCACATGGGTCATGATAATTCTAACCCACATACATACATCATGGTCGATATTCCTTCCCGAGCACAAGGGTCATCATAATCCTATCCCACGTACACTCGCGCTAATAAGTGATGTCTCGTCACCAAGTATGTTTTGATCAATATTTGGTATCAGCAATATCTAAGCTTAATTTTTTTATATCGAGTGAAATATACAAACATGTTCCAATCTTTACCCACCCTATTCAACATCTGACATACATTAATACAACACAGAGCATGCCAAACACAATGACAGCTTGAACATGACTTATTAGCGCGACTGTACATAAACCACGGTCGAGTTTCCTTCCCGAGCAACACATGTGATCAACCTTATGATCGAGTCCTTAAGGCGCGTGCGTGAGCGATGCTGGAGGACAAACTCTGGTTATGCAGATCATCTATATTTCATCATGGATGCTCATCTAATTGACTCCACATATACAATACTCCAATATTCTACATACATATAGTGTGATTAGCTACAGTATATATATACAGGGTATTATGTATATGCAATTGGTTACTTACGGAAGCGAAGCATGGACGTTGGTTGAGAGACTCAGACCAAGAGTGAGAGCTGTGGAAATGAATTACTTAAGAAGTGCGTGCGGAGTTACATGGAGGGATATACAGACTAATGAGGAAGTAAGAAGGTGTGGTGTGGAGGTAGATGTGCTGGAAAGTGTGAAAAGGAACAACTTGAGATGGTTCGGCCATATGGAACGTATGGAAAGCGCGAGAATGACTAAGAGGGTGTATGAGAGCGAGGTGGAGGGACAGAGAGGGAGAGGTAGACTGCATGAGAGGTGGAAGGATGGAGTGAGGAAGTATATGAACGAAGGCGGTGCTGGTTGGGGGGAGGGGCGTCGACTGACTGGGGACAGAGGTGCATGGGGGGCGGTTCGTTCGTGGCCACCCCTTCGGGGATCACGGCGTCAGGCAATAGATAGATAGATAGATAGAATTGGTTATTGCAGATTCGAGTATGGTTTGGCTAGGTTGAATATTATCGATGTTTCATACTATACAAATTTCTCCATATGAGATGAATACAAAAAATGGTTCTGGTGCGGGTTGTGCCCTACAATACTGGGAAGCACCGTGGTAATGGTAAATTGAAGGGGTTAAGCAGCCTCGGCCGGGAACCCTCAAGGAAGTGGAGGGCCTGTTTCCGAATTCTTGCATAATTTTATTAATGGACCCAGTAACTGTTTTTGCTTGCCGGTTCCTCTCTCGTAATGTTGGAGTTTTATTCTGAGGTGACCAGGACGAGGCTAAAAAACCTTGACCCCTTGTTCATGGCCGTGTAAGGGGAGGTGGTAAGTATTACTAAGGTAGCCCACCTCGCTTTTTATCTCTTTCTCTCCCTCTCTCTTTGGCTTGTATCCATTCGGCCCCATTCAGCCTACTGTTTTAAGACGTTTACCTCTCTGGGCTTAACACTAATAAGGCGTACGGTCCGGACGGTGTTCCTCCTGTTGTTCTCAAAAACTGTGCTTCCGTGCTGACTCCCTGCCTAGGCAAACTCTTTCGTCTCTGTCTATCCTCTAACGTCTTCCCTTCATGCTGGAAGTTTGCTCACATTCAACCTGTTCCAAAGAAGGGTGACCGCTCTCAACCCTCCAACTATCGTCCAATTGCTCTTATCTCTTGTCTTTCTAAAGTTTTTGAAACTATTCTTGCTTCCAAATTTCTTAAGCATTTCTCTTCTCATAATCTGCTCTCAGATCGCCAGTATGGCTTCCTTAAGGGTCGCTCTACTGGTGATCTTCTTTCATATCTTACTAACTCTTGTCATCCTCCTTTCGGGACTTCGGTGAGACTTTTTCTATTGCACTAGACATATCGAAAGCCTTCGATAGAGTCTGGCATAAATCTTTAATTTCTAAACTACCCTCCTTCGGTTTCTATCCCTCCATCTGTGCCTTTGTCTCTAATTTCCTTCCGGCCGTTCCATAGCTGCGGTTGTGAACGGCCATTGTTCACTTCCTTCACCCCTATAAACTCCGGTGTTCCTCAGGGCTTCTGTCCTATCTCCTATTCTCTTTCTAATTTTTATAAATGATCTCCTTAACTGTACCTTAATTCCCATCCATTCATACGCAGACGACTCAACCTTACACTACTCCATTAGTTTTTCAGAACGCCCCAGCCAGCAATCCCTCAACGACAAACGTAATGAAGCCATAGAACTCTTAAATTCTGATCTAAATACTATTTCCAATTGGGGCAGAGAAAACCTTGTTAACTTTAATGCTTCCAAAACCCAATTTCTCCATCTATCTACCCGTCAGGATCTCCCAGCGGACTATCCCCTTTTCTTCAACAATACAAAAATCAACCCCTCATCTTCTCTCAATATTCTTGGTGTCTCTTTTTCTTCTGCTCTCATTTGGAAGGACCATATTACCAGTCTTGCTAAGGCAGCCTCCCAGAAGCTGGGTGTGCTCAACCGGCTTAGGGCGTTTCTTTTCCCCTGCACAGCTTCTTGCTCTGTACAGGGGCATAGTGCGCCCTTGTATTGAGTATTGTTCACATGTGTGGGGAGGTTCCTCTCACACCGCTCTCCTAGACAAAGTTGAAAGGAAGGCCTTTCGTATCATTAACTCCCGTCCACTCACCAACTCTCTGCAATCTCTCTCTCTCCGCCGCAATGTTGCATCTCTCTCGCTATTCTATCGCTACTATAATAATTAGTGTTCCTCAGAGCTATCCCAGTGCATACCACCTCCTTTACGTAGGGCACGTGGTACCCGTCTTGCAACGCAATCCCACCCCTACTCTGTGCAACTCTCCAACCCAAGAGTGAAACGTTACTCTCAAACTTTCTTCTACTCAACATCTGAGCTCTGGAACTCTCTCCCAGAATCAGTCTTTCCCTCTTCCTATGACTTAAATTGCTTCAAACTCCGTGTGTCCAGGCATTTTGGCTCGAACGTCCCTTGATTTTGGCCCTGTCACTCTTTCAACTATGGGGGATGCACTCGCTATAGGCAGTTATGCCTTTTGCCTCCCTCAATCACATAGAAAAAAAAAAAAAAAAAAAAAAAAAAAACCTATCCAGGTGTCAATATTTTCCTGGCGAGCGGTAGCGAGCCAGCATATATATTTTGTTGTTTTGACAGCAAGCTAAATTTGTACATTTTTCGATAAAAAAATGTCTCTGGCGAAGCCGGATTTCTCCATACAATGCTGCCTCGCTATCGCTCGCCAGGAAGAAATCGACACCTGGATTGGGATAAACGTCTTAAAACAGTTGGCTGAATGGGGCCGAATGGATACAAGCCAGGGAAAGAGAGAACAGTAGAGAAAGATAAAGACATCCGGTGACCCCCTCAATGACCAGTATACCTTATAAGTGCAAAGTACATAATTATGTATTTAAATCATTTACAACATGATTGCGTAGAGTTTGTCTACAAGGTAACGGTAAAAGTAGGAGTTTTACGCTAGGCTGTGTTTTCCCGCAGTGATAATTGACTACTTGCGAGTTTCGTTCTATAAGGAAGTTGGAGTTGTAGACATCGATATTTAGCAGAATTACCAGCTAACATACGGTTGTAGTTCATTTATTAATTCATCAAATCCAATTCAACATACAGTTTAGCCATCAGAAACCTACATCAATATTGCATTTCTGTATACTATCGATGTCTACAGCTCCAACTTCCTTATAGCCTGAAACTCGCAAGTGGTCAATTTACATGATATTTGCATGTGATATGAACAATATATTTTGTATCGTTGTTAATTCACAAGTTTGCAACAAAGAATAAACAAAAATCGTAGCAGCATTCATAGATTGACAACAAACACTCCCAATCAACATAGGAGTTGCTTGGGAGTCTCTGTCGGATGTTCTAACAGTGTATGGTGTGGTGATGAAATTGGTCTATCTATCTATCTATCTACATGCTCAGGCCCAATCCCAATTTTTTCTATTTTTATTTTTATTTTCTATTTGATTCTATTTTATTATTTGTTTTTCCTTTTTAATTTTAGTTTATTGTATTTTTTATTTTTTTATTTTTTTTATATTGGTAATGGCTGTAAAATGATTAACCTCTACTGAACCGGCGACGTCTTTGTGTTTATAGTCTCAGTGAGTGCGTGACCCTTCATGATATCTCCTATGGAGGTAATGGATCCACATATTTGAGTTGACTAGCCAATTCCTGAGTAGTATTCTAATTAGTACGCAAAGTCGACGAAGTACTACACACACACACACACACACACACACACACACACACACACACACACACACAATAGTTTGATTAATGCATTTATCTTGTATGTAAAATTACTAGGATGTATTATGACAGCAAATGTACGAGGTTAATCTAATTATATTGATATCGTGTATGCAAATGGACCTTTGCATACATCTCGGCTAGTGTACCTTAAAGGTGGGGGCTCATGGGTTGAGGTAAACATGGACAAATAATCGCCAACCTGCATATAATTATCTTGTAAAATGCAATATCACTGAAATAATTATTAACAATGATATAAGGATTTTGCGGATCGTCTATACCGGGCCTGTGACGTCATAGTGACGTCACACCAGTATCCTTAGCCTAGACTGGATGGTGGACTTACACTCTTGTGACGTCACAGGCCCGGTATAGACGATCCACAAAATCCTTTATACCATTGTTAATAATTATTTCAGTGCCATTGCATTTTGCAAGATAATTATGTACAGCTTGGCGATTATCATTCCATGTTTATCTCAACCCATGAGCCCCCACCATTAAGGGGAGAAAGACAGTTTTTCTGGACCCCTTCTCCCTCATGTTTAGCCCCATTTTTTAGATTATAAGACGTTCGGCCCATTAGTTTGGCAATTTTAACACCTTTCGCCCCATTTCGTTGTAAATTGTAAGACCTTTCGTACTATTTACGTGTCGATTATTTCCTGGCGAGCGATAGCGAGCCTGCAATTTTAAGAGGAACCGGCCTTCGGCCGAAACATTTTTCTACCGAAAAATTTACAAATTTATCTTGAAGGGGCGTCTAGGGAGTGTTTTTCTAAGCTTGATGGAGGTCTAGGGAGGAAACTAAAACAAAAATATATGAATAAATGAATTAATAGACCAAACAAACGGTCAGTCTCCCCTTAACCCGTTCAGTACCGTGGACGTCATTTTCATTATCTTCTGGCAGCTATTAGACAATGTTATTCAGGTTAGGAAGGGCGTCTATTCATTAAAAGGCTACAGACTACCTCAATTAATCGTTTTACCTACCCATATGTTCTTCCTAAGCTTCATACAAGCGTCCAAAGGTTGCTGAAATCAAATACAAAAGACGTCGCCGGTACAGAAGGGGTTAACTCCTTCACTACCGGGGGGATGTACTGTATGTTGTTTGATATCAGCTGTATTTAGACGATTTTATGTAGCTTAGGAAGGATCTGTGGTAGTTGAAAGGGTTAGCGGAGATAGTCTGTAGCTTTCGAATGGGTAGACGTCCTTCCTAAGCTGAATAAAATCGTCTAACAGTAGCCAGAATAAAGTGAATAGGACGTCGCCGGTACAGAGAGGGTTAAGGGGGAAGGGGTATATGTTGTTTATTGGTCGATCTATTTATATATTATTAATGTTCGTGTCCTCCTTAGCCCTCCATCAAGTATAATACACACAGACTCAAGATCCCCCTTCTAGATAAATGTGTACATGTCGCAGTCCAAGGCCGGTTCCTCTTAAGTGGGGATGGTTTACTTTTTGGGCGATTTTTGCTTGTATTCATTATTTTTCTAGTTTCCTCCCTAGACATCCATCAAATCAATAAAAAACATACATTAGATCCCCCTTTTAGATTAATTTGTACATTTTTCGGTAGAAAAATGTCCCGGCCGAAGGCCGGTTCTTCCAACAATACAGGCTCACTACCGTTCGCCAGGGAAAAAATTGACACCTAAATAGCACGAAAGGTTTAAATATTAACGAAGAAATGGGGCGAAAGGTCTTAAAATCGACTAACTAATGGGGCAAACATCTTAACATCTGAAAACTAATGGGGCTAAACATGAGGGAGAAAGTGGTTCATAAAACCGGCCCATCAGGCCGGTTAAATTACAGGCTTGCTGTCGCTCACCAAGAAAAAATAGACACCTAGATGCCGCGAAAAGCCTTAATATTGAACAAGAAATAGGTGAAAGGTCTTAACATTGACAAAATAGAGAGCCGAACGTCTTAAAATCTGAACACTAATGGGGCTAAACATGAGAGAGAAGGAGAACCAGAAAAATTACAACCATCCACCCTTAAACGTTAGCTAAAAAGGATGCTCAAAGAAGCAAGCGAGGGTTCACTCATATCCCCCCCCCCCCCCCATCATCATCAGCCTTCAGATCACTGTGTTTACTTCACATATTACACTGTAACTATATACTCAGGCAGATACCGCATAGCTGGGGCCGGGTGTCCGACCCAAGCCTTCCGCCCCCAAATGCTACGCTGCAATAGCATTAATTCCAGGATGGAAGTTGCGACTCGTATATAGGGTTAAGGGGGGTCGACGTTTTTTTTGTTTATCTTTCTCTCCTTTTCTCTCTTTCCCTGGCTTGTATCCATTCGGCCCCATTCAGCCAACTCTTTTAAGACGTTTATCCCCATCTAGGTGTCAATTTCTTCCTGGCGAGCGATAGCGAGCCAGCATTGTATGGAGAAATCCGGCTTCGCCGGAGAGATTTTTCTATCGAAAAATGTACAAGTTTAGCTTGCTGTCAAAAAAATATATATATATATGCTGGCTCGCTTCCGCTCGCCAGGAAAATATTTACACTTGGATGGGAGTAAACGTCTTAAAACAGTAGGCTGAATGGGGCCGAATGGATAAAAGCCAAAGCGAGAGTGAGAGAAAGAGAAGAAAAAAAGCGAGGTGAGCTCCCTTAATTTAATAACCTCTTCAACACCATGATGCCTTATTATTACCTTTGATTCTGGCTGACGTATGACGATTATAAGCAGTTGAAGAAGGACTACTTAGAGGGTTTATTGAGATCGTATTTACCCCTGTGAGTCCTAGAGGTAAATTATAAACTATAGCAAATCGTCTACTGGTAACCAGAATATAATGACAATTGCGTAGTGGTGGTGAAGGGGTTAAGGGAGGGCTGAAGACAAAAACTCTACATTTTCACACCTATTTACTAGTGGACTCTTGCCATAGGTCAGAATCTCTAAACTCCTCAGAATGAACAGACTATAATGTAGAGTCATTTATTGGCATATGTCAGATACCATGTACAGTTGCCCACAGACGTTCTGTTCCTCGTCGCAATTTTATGTATGAAAGTAAAATTTGTATTCATGAATTGTGAGTGTGGTTTCTTTTAAGGGGAGGTATTTAGTTTGTTCCCTACTTTTTCATCAAGCTTAAAATTTCACCCCCTAGACCCCCTTTCAAGATAAATTTGTACATTTTTCGTTAGAAAAATTTCGCGGCCGGAGGCCGGTTGCTCTTAAATTACAGGCTCGCTATCGCTCGCCAGGAAAAAATCGACACCTTAACGGCACGAAAGGTCTTAAAATTGATAGAAATGGGGCAAAATGTCTTAAAATATCCAAACTACTAGGGCGAAGGTCTTAAAATCTCAAAAGCAATGGGGCTAAACATGAGGGAGAAAGGGGTCCAGAAAAAAATCCCTCAAGTGGAAATCTCCCCTTAATGATCACTTGAGTAGTCTGATAAGAAAACCACTTCATAAGAAGCTACATCATACGCATTATATTTCCATGAATAAGATCACATATGAACAGAACCTATGTGGGCAAGTGTATAATCGGGGCTATTAAGACGTGTTGTCATAGATTCCAGTGGTTTTCACTCAACAAGTGTTATGGTATGTTTATAGTTATTAGGAAAAGTGCTTATCCCTCAGAGTATTAGTCAGTGTCCGAAACTTTGTGAAATATCTGACAACACTTATTAACCTCGACTGTACATACTCCAAATGATTTACTCTATCTCTGTCTCTCTCTCTCTCTCTCTGGTGTTTTATAACCAGCAGCTCGTTTGTTGTGTTTCTTGGGGACAGAAGTTGGCGTGTGTTATTACAAGGACTGCCCGAGGTCACTGCTGAGAGAGAGAGAGAGAGAGAGAGAGAGAGAGAGAGAGAGAGAGAGAGAGAGAGAGAGAGAGAGAGAGAGAGAGAGAGAGAGAGAGAGAGAGAGAGAGAGAGAGAGAATGCGCTTTAGTATTATATACAGTATACAGTATACATATATTTTGTTTTTATTATTATAATTATTATTATTATTTTTTTGTGTTTATTTTTTTTTACCCTATGTGGGCCAAAGTGGGAGGAAAGGAAGGACGTGTGTTTAATATATAGACCAGACCAGATGGCTTGAATAAAATAGGAAAGAAGAGTAATTGGACAGAGGAAGAACAAGCTTAATATATAGGTTTCTAAACAAAATATAAACATCTACTGCATATGTAAATTTGTTACCAAGTGTATTTTATGAGTATATGTGTGTTGCTATGTGCACGCTTACCAAATATGCAAGTATTTATCCATAGCATTCTTCGATTAGTTTTCCTATATTAAATGTGTTTCACCCTTTGAAGATTAGGATGAATTTTGGTGGTTTAATCTGATTATCATTAAACGACTTTTTAAACTTAGGAAGGATCTGTGGGAATTAATAGGGTAAATACTGTCTGAACTAATCCTCTGACTTCTATATACCCTTCCTAAGCTGAATAAAACGTCTAATAATAGCCAGAAAACAGAAATGAAATGCGCAATGGTACCTTCTAAGGTGTAATTTCTTATTTCGGTTTGTCTTGGTCGTAAAGCTCACCTATCACACATATGTTAAGACAGTGTCACACGAGCCCTTTTTCGAGTAATTTTGACGGGCAATTATGGTCTGGAAGCTTAACAAATTACTGTTTATCAAATTTCAGCCGCCTAACATAATCTATCTTCAGTCTAGTTACCAATACCAGGGCGAAAATGTCTCGAAATAATACGAGAACAAACTTGCTCATGGAAAATTGACGGAAAAAGCGCTCGAGTGACAGCGGCCTTACTCTTATTTTACTGTCCTTTAGTATCTCAATTATTAGCGTCGACATTCCTGAGTCAGTCTATGAAAAAAAAAAAAAAAATGGTCTCCAGTATTGTTATTACAGTGATGACATATTGTTCTAAAAGCCAAGAAAATGAGATACTGAAATTCCCTGGTGGTTTTGTCCTGGTTATTTCGCCTGCTCGACTGTTCACTACCTGGCCACCTCGCTACCAAGTACTAAGATTAATGACACAAGCTAATGACATGTAACTAACATTCATTACACAACATAATAACACATAACTAACATTTATTACACAACTAAATAACACATAACAAACGTTTGTAAATTTCATTGATCGATTTTAGGAGTATAGTTGGTTGTTGGAAGGAACATAATAATTCATTACATAATAACACGTAACTAACATTCATTACACAACTTAATAACACATAACTAACATTCATTACACAACATAATAACACATAACTAACATTCATTACACAGCATAATAACACATAACTAACATTCATTACATAACATAATAACACATAACTAACATTCATTACACAACATAATAACACATAACTAACATTCATTACACAACATAATAACACATAACTAACATTCATTACACAACATAATAACACATAACTAACATTCATTACACAACATAATAACACTTAACTAACATTCATTACATAATAACACATAACTAACATTCATTACATAATAACACATAACTAACATTCATTACACAACATAATAACACATAACTAACATTCAGTACACAACATAATAACACATAACTAACATTCATTACACAACATAATAACACATAACTAACATTCAATACACAACATAATAACACATAGCTAACATTCATTACACAACATAATAACACATAACACATTCATTACACAACATAATAACACATAACTAACATTCATTACACACAACATAATAACATATAACTAATATTCATTATACAACATAATAACACATAACTAACATTCATTATACAACATAATAACACATAACTAACATTAATTACACAACATAATAACACATAACTAACATTCATTACATAATAACACATAAATATCATTCATTACACAACATAATAACACATAACTAACATTCATTACACAACATAATAACACATAACTAACATTCATTACACAACATAATAACACATAACTAACATTCATTACACAACATAATAACACATAACTAACATTCATTACACAACATAATAACACATAACTAACATTCATTACATAATAACACATAACTAACATTCATTACACAACATAATAACACATAACTAACATTCATTACACAACATAATAACACATAACTAACATTCATTATACAACATAATAACACATAACTAACATTCATTACATAACATAATAACACATAACTAACATTCATTACACAACATAATAACACATAACTAACATTCATTATACAACATAATAACACATAACTAACATTCATTACACAACATAATAACACATAACTAACATTCATTATACAACATAATAACACATAACTACCATTCATTACACAACATAATAACACATAACTAACATTCATTACACAACATAATAACACATAACTAACATTCATTACACAACATAATAACACATAACTAACATTCATTACACAACATAATAACACATAACTAACATTCATTACACAACATAATAACACATAACTAACATTCATTACACAACATAATAACACATACAACTAACACATAACTAACATTCATTATACACATAATAACACATAACTACCATTCATTACACAACATAATAACACATAACTAACATTCATTACACAACATAATAACACATAACTAACATTCATTACACAACATAATAACACATAACTAACATTCATTACACAACATAATAACACATAACTAACATTCATTACACAACATAATAACACATAACTAACATTCATTACACAACATAATAACACATAACTAACATTCATTACACAACATAATAACACATAACTAACATTCGTTATACAACATAATAACACATAACTACCATTCATAACACAACATAATGACACATAACTAACATTCATTACACAACATTATATCACATAACTAACATTGATTACACAACATAATAACACATAACTAACATTCATTACACAACATAATAACACATAACTAACATTCATTACACAACATAATAACACATAACTAACATTCATTACACAACATAATAACACATAACTAACATTCATTACACAACATTATATCACATAACTAACATTGATTACACAACATAATAACACATAACTAACATTCATTACACAACATAATAACACATAACTAACATTCATTATACAACATAATAACACATAACTAACATTCATTACACAACATAATAACACATAACTAACATTCATTACACAACATAAAGGCACGTAGCTCACTAAACATTTGTATATATATATTTATTTGTTATTAAGAATTTTACTTACTGTTGGCCTTTTCGAGCAATGTAGTTAGTCCCCTAGCCTCAAAAAGGACCCTTGGACCAAATAGGGTTAACTTAGCATAATATAGTCCCGTATACTTATAGATCTCTAATATCTTCTTACTTTTGCATTAGGTATATATGGACCAACATAGAAAGACACATATGTGAGTTGGCTATACCATAGGACCAACTTGGTGTGTCTCTGTGTATTATTATTTAATGTGACTATGGTGGATGTAAAGGAAACTAACGGTACCTAACCAAACCAACACATCTTTTTGGTAAGTCATGTTCATCTTTTTAGGTACCCTCCTGAATGTTTTTGAGTGTCAGCATTTGTTAGCGAAGTGACCTGTTAGCGAGATGACTACCAAACATGTATCCCCGTGTAGTGATGTGTTTTACGAGGTAATGAGGTTTTGTAATGGGATATGTCCACAGTTTTTTTATTCAACCAATATTTTTTTAGGGGGGTCACCGTTTTTTTTTTTTATCTTTCTCTCCTTTTCTCTCTTTCCCTGGCTTGTATCCATACGGCCCCATTCAGCCAACTGTTTTAAGACGTTTATCCCCATCCAGGTGTCAATTTTTTGCTGGCGAGCAATAGCGAGCCAGCATTGTATGGAGAAATCCGGCTTCGCCGGAGAAGTTTTTCTTTCGAAAAAGGTACAAATTTAGCTTGCTGTCAAAACAAAAATATATATATGCTGGCTCGCTACCGCTCGCCAGGAAAGTATTGTCACCTGGATGGGGTAAGCGTCTTAAAACAGTAGGCTGAATGGGGCCGAATGGATACAAGCCAAAGAAAGAGGGAGAGAAAGAGAACACAAGCGAGGTGGTCTCCCTTAAAGGCAACTCTAGATTGGGAACTTCTGATTTACTCTGTTATTGAAATGATGTCATAGATACACAGACTGCACAGACCTTGTGGTTCCGATTAGTCAGTCCGGACTTATTCTAACATGGAAATTACTACTAAGTGGAATGTGAAGACAGCAACGCAGAAGGCTCTCTCCCCAACCACCATTCATTTGATTTGGAGAGAGCAGCTATCCGCACACAGGAGATTGGAGTTCTCCAAAAGAGGCTCCAGTCCTGACACTATTCTTGACTTAGTATGCTGGCTTAATAATCCATAAGAATTGATAGCCTCTGAAGTCCTATTTTAACTAACTAAAAGGCCATACGGTCGTTCACGGTATCTTTGAATATGGTCGGGCATCTTCTATGCTATTAATTGGTCACGACACAGGGGGTGTTTTCTTGAGGTTTCGGTGTAACACAGGGAACGATCAGATCACCTCTGAAAACATCCACTGTGCTATTCCCCCCCCCCCCCCACCCTTGTTTCATAACTGTCGGTACTGTGATGGTTGGTCTTAATTGGGTGTAAATGTAGAATTAGTGCCTTGGTATGGGGGCGTAATAGACGCTTTCACACCAGCTCCCCCCCCCCCCCCCCCAACAACATCCCCCACATTCCCAACCCGATGTTTTTGTATCAGATTTGTCTGATGGGTGGAGAGAATCATATGGGCCAGCCTGAAATGATCTTGTTAAGGCCTAATATTATAATTTAAAATGTGTACTGTTTCAATCTGTTGGTCGTGGATGGCGTCGTTAAGTAAATGTAAGCTTTGAAAGAACTCAACAAACATTAGAGTGTCATTAGAAGACACTTATCACATCACTTGAACACCGTATCTCGATGTGTTTGATAAAGGTGATCCTAGACATTTACCAGCGAAGATAGTCACACGAGTGGATACTAATATATATAACGAGTGACATATAAAGTAAATGTGTGGCAGAATAGCTGTCTAAATACTAATGGCCCTTGCTTTAAATGTATGCAACAAACTTCATCAGGTGTTTTATACGTACACAACAGTACCATGTATAGGTAATTAGAAAATCGACCGAACATTAATTTTTTATTTAGACTACCCTCTTAAGACGTTTTCCTTTATACTTGGGACATTCAAATGAAACGTTTTTAACTAAAGGAACGCATATTATATAAGAAATATCTACACATAATTTTGCAATTGTTGAATAATAATGATTTGTCAGGCCTCATTAAAATATTATTTAAAGATAGTTAGAAGATTAAATAGAAGCAAATATCGACCAATCATAGCACCACAGCTCAACCAATGAGAGAGCGGTACGAACCCTAGAGGAGCTGAGTGGTAAACTGTTTTTGTTTTGTTTTTTACTTCTGCTTCAGTGCTGAATCTGCTTTCCAGTGTTGCCAAATTAGCTCTGTTCCTGCTTGATCTAGAGGTATCCCCTTCACTCAGTGGCAAACTATTACATCTAACGACATGGACTCTAGCGATATTATGAAGATTTACGCAATTTTCGAGCGATTTTGTAGAGATTGTGGTATTATTTTAGCGATTTTTGGCATATGTTTACTATCTAGCGGACTTGATTTGGTAACCCTGCAGCTTTCATGAAGGGGGGTTACCGGTTTGTTTTATCTTTATTTCCTTTTCTCTCTTTCCCTGGCTTGTATTCATTTGGCCCTATTCAGCCAACTGTTTTAAGACGTTTATCCCCATCCAGGTGTCGATTTCTTCCTGGCTAGCGATAGCGATCCAGCATTGTATGGAGAAATCCGGGTTCGCCGGAGAAATTTTTCTATCGAAAAAATTACAAATTGAGCTTGCTGTCAAAACAAAAATATATATATGCTGGCTCGCTACCGCTCGCCAGGGAAATATTGACACCTGGATGGGGTAAACGTCTTAAAACAGTAGGCTGAATGTGGCCGAATGGATACAAGCCAAAGAGAGAGGGAGAGAATGAGAAAAAGAGCAAGGTGGGCTCCCTTAACACCACATCAGCCTCCGGGAACTGGATATATTGGTCTTGCATGATACGAGTGAATAAGGATCGTCATTCCTCTTCACTTTAACATTAATTCCCTTTAATAGGAGTGTAATCATTAGATAATTAAGGTAAGTCAAGATAATTTAGCTAACTGTGGAATATCAGGCTTTTAACCCTCTCACATCCTTATGACGCAGAGGTTGCTAGATTAGCAATAAGAAATAGATTACTCTCACTCTTATAATTACCTCTCCAAAATTAGTTTTCTGCCCACAGCTAACTCAAAGACAACTGCAGAGGTTGAAGTAAATAAACTAAAGGTTTATAAATACTCCGGATGGTAACAAAGGCTTTAAAGTATCCCTAATAGGCTCAAAAATTGCGTCAGGACGTGAAAGGGTTAACTATCGTTCACCATACCAATTCAAGAGTTACAAACCACTCTTCCTGTTTTGATCTTTGTAAATACTTGCTATCTCTTCTGTTTCTCCTTGTTGGTGCTGCCTAAGTTAATCAGAATATATTTTTAGTATAAGTGTACATATTTGTTTTTTCTATGTGGATGAACCAGGCAAAAGGCAAAACTGCCTGTGACGAGCCTAGAGTTGAAAGAGTGACAAGGCCAAAATCAAGGAATGTTCGAACTAAAATGTCTGGACGCACAAAGTTTGAAGCAATTTAAGTCATAGGCTGAGGGAAATATGGATTCAGGAAGACAATTCCAGAGCTCATCTGTTGAATAGAAGAAAGATTCTGAGTATCGTTTCACTCTTGAGCTGGATAGTTGCACAGAGTAGGAGTGGGATTGTGTTGCAAGACGGGTACTACGTAAGCTATGTAGAGGAGGTGGTATACACTGGGAGAGCTCTGAGGAACACTGATTATTGTAGTAGCGATAGCATAGCGAGAGAGATGCAACATTGCGGCAAAGAGAGAGAGATTGCAGAGAAATGGTCATCAGTCATCTCCACCACACATCTCCATCAGTCATCTCCACCACTTAGATCTATCAATAATCTCCACCACTCATCTCCATAAATATTCTCCACCACTCATCTCCATCAGTCACATCCACCACACATCTCCATCAGTCATCTCCATCAGTCATCTCCACCACACATCTCCACCACTCGTCTCCATCGGTAATATCCACCATTCATCTTTATCACTCATCTTCACTTATTTCCATCAGTCATCTCCATCACTCAACTCAACTACTCGCCTTCATCAGACATCTCCACCAGTGTACTTCATTAATCTCCATCATCCATCTTAACCACTCATATGTATAAGTCATATCCACCAATAGTATCCATCAAGCATTTCAATCACTCATCTCCCCCACTCGTCTCCACCATTCATCTCCACCACTTAGCACCAACACTCATCTCACCCACTAATCTCCACCACTTAAAACCAACACTTAGCTCCCCCCTCATCTCCCCATCTCGTCTCCACCATTTATCTCCACTAATTTATAACACTAACACTAATCTCTCCCCTCATCTCCCCCACTTAAACTTAATTCTAGCTATTGTAGACGATGTGTGCAGTTTAAGAAGGATCTGTGGTAGTGAACAAGATGAAGGGAGATAGTTCGAAGCCTGTTAATTGCTAGAGGCCCTTTTTAAATTGAACATAATCGTCTAATAGTAGCCAGAATTAAGTAAAAAGACGCGGTGGGTATAGAAGGGGTTAACATCAAGTACCCTCATCTCCCCATCACGTCTCTATCATTCATCTCCACCACTCAATACCCCCCCCCCCCTATCTCCACCCCGGCATTTGCAACACTGGTATTGTACAGACATTCAAAGAAAATGGAGGGTCGTCAATCTGCGACAAAAGGCACGTGAACTGTACGTAATGGACAAATTGTGGGGCTCCTCATTCAGGGATACTGTGTAGGTGTGTGTGTGTGTGTGTGTGTGTGTGTGTGTGTTTGTGTGTCTTAGATAAAAGCATAATGTAGATGGACATATCACCCTTACATATGAATAAAGAGGTATACTTTATTCGTAGTCATAATAATTATTAAATATATATAATAATATAAATCTAATGATGGGCGACACAAACATAACACAATATTGAAATGTTCCAAAAAAAAATAGGATAGAGGTCTTAGTGGAGGAGTGTGGTGATGCAGGGATGTGGTGGTGGAGGAGTGTGGTAGTGGAGGAGGGGTGTGGTAGTGGAGGGGTGTGGTGGTGCAGGGATGTGGCGCTGGAGGAGTGTGATGGTGCAGGGATGTTGTAGTGGAGGAGTGTGATGGTGGAGGTTGTATGTGTGTGGTGGTACACAGCCAGCACAAACATGTCTTCGGTAAACGCCATTTTAAATTTCAAATGTTGATGAAGTAAAAGTATACACCTGAACAGTTCTAAACAAAAATTATATAAATAACATAAATACAGTGGCTCTATTCGTAAGTGAAGTGATGGTGAAAACAATGATGAAAGCCACGACTTATGGATATGACTGCGGTTGAAGGGGAAGGTAGGGTGACTGGTGTGATATATGGGTCGCTGGAATGCCATGAATGACTGCGGTTGAAGGGGAAGATAGGGTGACTGGTGCGATATATGGGTCGCTGGAATGCCATGAATGACTGCGGTTGAAGGGGAAGGTAGGGTGACTGGTGTGATATATGGGTCGCTGGAATGCCATGAATGACTGCGGTTGAAGGGGAAGGTAGGGTGACTGGTGTGATATATGGGTCGGTGGAATGCCATGAATGACTGTGGTTGAAGGGGAAGGTAGGGTGACTGGTGTGATATATGGGTCGGTGGGATGCCATGAATGACTGCAGTTGAAGGGGAAAGTAGGGTGACTGGTGTGATATATGGGTCGGTGGAATGCCATGAATGACTGCGGTTGAAGGGGAAGGTAGGGTGACTGGTGTGATATATGGGCCGGTGGAATGCCACGAATGACTGTGGTTGAAGGGGAAGGTAGGGTGACTGGTGTGATATAGGGGTCGGTGGAATGCCATGAATGACTGTGGTTGAAGGGGAAGGTAGGGTGACTGGTGTGATATATGGGTCGGTGGAATGCCATGAATGACTGTGGTTGAAGGGGAAGGTAGGGTGACTGGTGTGATATATGGGTCGGTGGAATGCCATGAATGACTGCGGTTGAAGGGGATGGTAGGGTGACTGGTGTGATATATGGGTCGGTGGAATGCCATGAATGACTGTGGTTGAAGGGGAAGGTAGGGTGACTGGTTTGATATATGGGTCGGTGGGATGCCATGAATGACTGCGGTTGAAGGGGAAGGTAGGGTGACTGGTGTGATATATGGGTCGGTGGAATGCCATGAATGACTGCGGTTGAAGGGGAAGGTAGGGTGACTGGTGTGATATATGGGTCGGTGGGATGCCATGAATGACTGCGGTTGAAGGGGAAGGTAGGGTGACTGGTGTGATATATGGGTCGGTGGAATGCCATGAATGACTGCGGTTGAAGGGGAAGGTAGGGTGACTGGTGTGATATATGGGTCGGTGGGATGCCATGAATGACTGCGGTTGAAGGGGAAGGTAGGGTGACTGGTGTGATATGGGTCGGTAGAATGCCATGAATGACTGCGGTTGAAGGGGAAGTTAGGGTGACTGGTGTGATATATGGGTCGGTGGGATGCCATGAATGACTGCGGTTGAAGGGGAAGGTAAGGTGACTGGTGTGATATATGGGTCGGTGGAATGCCATGAATGCACTTGAAGGGAATGTTTGCATGTTTTCTGGCTATTATTAGATGAGTTTATTCAGGTTAGGAAGGATATATGGAAGTCAGAGGGCTAATCGATATAGTATGTATTCCTATATTTCCTCTAGATCCTTCCTAAGCTGTATAGCAACGTCTAATGAGAGCCAAAATTAACTGCCAATATGGGTCATAATTTTCAAAAGGTTAACTTTATCACTAGGAAAGGGATAGAAAGGTCGTAGGATAAATCACTCGAGGTTACCTGTAGAATTTAGCCGACATTACCTGTGGACAGATAATTAATGTTAATTAATTGCTGATTTATATTTTCTGCCAGCATTTTATTCGAATTATGACTGAACATAGGCAAGTTTCATTCAGTTTAAGGGGGGTGACCTGTTTTTGTTCTGTCCTTTTCTATCTTTCTCTGGCTTGTATCCATTTGGCCCCATTCAGCCTACTCTTTTAAGACGTTTATCCCCATCCAGGTGTCAATTTTTTTACTGGTGAGCGGTAGCGAGCCAGCATATTTTTTATTTTTGTTTGACAGCAGGCTAAATTTGTACATTTTTCGATAGAAAAATATCTCCGGCGAAGCCGGATTTCTTCATATAATGCTGGTTCGCTATCTCTCGCCAGGAAGAAATCGACACCTAAATGGGGAAAAACGTCTTAAAATAGTTGGCTGAATGGGGCCGAATGGATACAAGCCAGAGAAAGAGAGAAAAGTACAGAAATAACAAAAAGCAGGTCATCCCCCTTAAAAGACCCTCTCAGAATCAAAGGGTCAGATTTCCACAAACTCAAATATCACTCAGACTTCCACAAACTCAAATAACACTCAGACTTCCACAAACTCAAATAACACTCAGACTTCCACAAACTCAAATAACACTCAGACTTCCACAAACTCAAATAACACTCAGACTTCCACAAACTCAAATAACACTCAGACTTCCACAAACTCAAATAACACTCAGACTTCCACAAACTCAAATAACTCAGACTTCCACAAACTCAAATAACACTCAGACTTCCACAAACTCAAATAACACTCAGACTTCCACAAACTCAAATAACACTCAGACTTCCACAAACTCAATCACCACTCAGACTTCCACAAACTCAAATGACACTCAGACTTTCACAAACTCAAACACCACTCAGACTTCCACAAACTCAAATAACACTCAGACTTCCACAAACTCAAATAACACTCAGACTTCCACAAACTCAAATAACACTCAGACTTTCACAAACTCAAATAACACTCAGACTTCCACAAACTGAAATAACATTCAGACTTCCACAAACTCAAATAACACTCAGACTTCCACAAACTCAAATAACACTCAGACTTCCACAAACTCAAATAACACTCAGACTTCCACAAACTCAAATAACATTCAGACTTCCACAAACTCAAATAACACTCAGACTTCCACAAACTCAAATAATACTCAGACTTCCACAAACTCAAGTAACACTCAGACTTCCACAAACTCAAATAACACTTAGACTTCCACACACTCAAATAACCTTCAGACTTCCACAAACTCAAATAACATTCAGACTTCCACAAACTCAAATAACTCTCAGACTTCCACAAACTCAAATAACACTCAGACTTCCACAAACTCAAATAACACTCACACTTCCACAAACTCAAATAACACTCAGACTTCCACAAACTCAAATAACACTCAGACTTCCACAAACTCAAATAACACTCAGACTTCCACAAACTCAAATAACACTCAGACTTCCACAAACTCAAATAACACTCAGACTTCCAGAAACTCAAATAACACTCAGACTTCCACAAACTCAAACACCACTCAGACTTCCACAAAATCAAATGACACTCAGACTTTCACAAACTCAAACACCACTCAGACTTCCACAAACTCAAGTAACACTCAGACTTCCACAAACTCAAATAACACTCAGACTTCCACACACTCAAATAACATTCAGACTTCCACAAACTCAAATAACTCTCAGACTTCCACAAACTCTAATAACACTCAGACTTCCACAAACTCAAATAACACTCAGACTTCCACAAACTCAAATAACACTCAGACTTCCACAAACTCAAATAACACTCAGACTTCCACAAACTCAAATAACACTCAGACTTCCACAAACTCAAATAACACTCAGGCTTCCACAAACTCAAATAACACTCAGACTTCCACAAACTCAAATAACACTCAGACTTCCACAAACTCAAATAACACTCAGACTTCCACAAACTCAAATAACACTCAGACTTCCACAAACTCAAATAACACTCAGACTTCCACAAACTCAAATAACACTCAGACTTCCACAAACTCAAATAACACTCAGACTTCCACAAACTCAAATAACACTCAGACTTCCACAATTCCCTCCTAATCTTTTTACTATCGTCTAAAGAGAGCCAACATATGAGAAAGACAAGCATTACCCTAAACTAAAATGAATATTATCGGTGGATCCTTCTGAAGCGTAATTAAATCGCTGGAATATAGCAACATTCGCCACCGGTATAGTCAGGGAAAACGAGAGTCACACGATCCACCTTTTCTGGCATATTATCGGGTCTTCTTGTTCATCAAATCTTAATTACAATTTTACTCAAATTATTCACTCAAGTTAGTCAACCTTTGGTTGCAAATTCCAAGCTGCCAATACCAATGTAATAGTTCCTTGAAATGTCTCTAGGAAAAAAGTTACCAAATACGCATTACAATCAAACAAAAATTCGACTTGTTTTCTTCTTGCTCTTAAGTTATGGAAAACGCTACTGTTATTTGCCTACGGAGTTGGAAGTATATTATATTGATACACGGTGTTGCTCATAATTTTCTCACTTTAAACCTTTTACCCAATTGACTTTGAAATTTGGGGTTTGAATTAGCTTACGTAGTTCACTACATAACTCCTCCATAGTATTTACCTGCAGTGCCTATTTGTGTTTCTAAGGGGAGGTTTATAGTTTGTTCCCTAGACTTCCACCTAGCTTAAAATTACACCCCCTAGACCCTCCTTCAAGATAAATTTGTACATTGTTCGGTATAATTATGTCCGGGCCGTTAGCCGGTTCTCTTATATTATTGGCTCGCTATCACTCGCCAGGAACATATCTACACCTAAATGGCACGAAAGGTCTTAACATTGAAAACAATGGGTCGAAAGTTCTTAAAATCACCAAAATAATGGAACAAACATCTTATAATCTCAAAAGCAATGGGGCTAAACATGAGGGAAAAAGGGGTCCATAAAAAAATCCCTCAAGTGGAATTCTCCCCTTAAATGACCCCCGAGAGTGGAGTCAGAGGGTGAGAGCATATACCAGGTGCAGGCACAGTGTAAACACTTTGAGATTGATAACAGTTGATTTCTTGAAATTCTATTTGCAATAATATTTTTTATCTAGTTTATCCTTTTGTGGGCAAGCTAATTTTCACAAAAGATACCATGGCATCTAGTTTCTTTATTAAAGGATTTTGTAGGCATTTGTTATATACCCTCAATTGTATCCCCCACACGCATAATACAGTACTTCACTGTCGGCCCAAACCAGATAATCATTCTCCAGGTTCTTTGTTAACTTAATCTGTAGTTCGTTCAACCCTCTGTCCTCACACCGATCCTTGCCTCTATAACTTAGCTTATCTATTTCAACTTTCAACTTTCAAGGGGAGATTTCCACTTGAGGGATTTTTTTCTGGACCCCTTTTTCCCTTATGCTTAGCCCCATTACTTTTGAGATTATAAGATGTTTGTTTTATATATACCAGGTAACGTGATATCATGCCATATTGTCAAGAAACAAACTGATGATGGACGTTTCTAATTGGAACAGGGTATAGTCAAACATTGCATATTCTAACATTCCCTTCTCCTATCTAAGCTTTCCTAATAGAAACAAGACGAACCTAGCAGTGAGACGAACACAAGGATAACCAGGGATTGAATCTCGGGAGAGAATTGAATTGATGGCAGGTTGTAAATTCGTCTGGCGGCCCTCATTGTTCAATAGTCCCGCCGGCCGCCCGTTCCTAAGTAGCGCGCCCGAAGTTAATGGGGGAGGGTTCGTTTTTCTGGACCACCTTCTCCTTCGCGTTGCCCCATTAGTTCTGAGATTTTAAGGCTTTCGGCCCATTAATTTGGCGATTTTAACACCTTTCACCCAATTTTGTTGTAATTTTTAAGACATGTAGTGCCATTTACGTGTCGATTTTTCCTGGCAAGCTTCAGCCAGCCTGTAATTTAGGAGGAACCGGCCTTCAGCCGGGACATATCGGGACAAATTTACGAATTAATCTAAAAGGGGGGTCTTTGGGATAAGATTCATTAAATGTGATGGAGGTCTAGCGAGGAAACTAAAAACTAAATGAATAAATACTGTATACAGGTATATATAGACCCAAAACTAAATAAATGAATAAATACTGTATACAGGTATATATAGACCCAAAACTAAATAAATGAATAAATACTGTATACAGGTATATATAGACCCAAAACTAAATAAATGAATAAATACTGTATACAGGTATATATAGACCCAAAACTAAATAAATGAATAAATACTGTATACAGGTATATATAGACCCAAAACTAAATAAATTAATAAATACTGTATACAGGTATATATGGTATAGACCCAAAACTAGCCACTACGCCAACCAGACCAACAATGCACCTTGCCACTCGACCGGTTACGTCCCCTCTAGGTTTGTGGTTTACCTCGCGTGTGTCCGGCCAGACCCTCTCATCACCAACCACCAGCCAGGACCCGGGGTGGTGGTGGTGTTGTGCGATATGGTCGGGCTGGGTGAGATATGTGGTGGTGGGGGTGGGGGTTTGTGGTCCAAGGGGAGGTGGGGGGGTTTGAGGTTCCTGTGGCTTGAGCCGTAGTATTGCCAATTTAGCTACTTTCCTGCTACATCAAGAGGTATTTACTTCGATCGATCTAGGGGCACATTCTGACATCTAGCGACATAAATTATCGCTACATTCTATATTTATGAGCCATATTAGAGAGATGGTGTAAATTTGTGTTCGTTATTCTAGCTATTTTTGGCATTTATTTACTATCTATTATTACTATTATTATTACTATTATTATCTAGCGGACTCAATTTGGTAACCCTGTTGTAACGTTGCGGCCTCAGCACGCGATCTGCCGCCCACATCCACCCTCGCCTCTCACCCGTAATACTCGCTGCATGTCTTCTCTCGTGTTTTTTGTTATCTCTCTCTCTTTTAAGGGGGGTCACCGTTTTTGTTTTATCTTTCTCTCCATTTCTCTCTTTCTCTGGCTTGTATCCATTTGGCCCCATTCAGCCAACTGTTTTAAGACATTTATCCCCATCCAGGTGTCGATTTTTTCCTGGCGAGCGATAGCAAGCCAGCATTGTGTGGAGAAATCCGGCTTCGCCAGAGACTTTTTGTTATCGAAAAATATAAAAATTTAGCTTGCTCTCAAAACAAAAATATATATATGCTGGGTCGCTACCGCTCACCAGGAAAATATTGACACCTGGATGGGGGTAAACGTCTTAAAACAGTAGGCTGAATGGGGCCGAAAGGATACAAGCCAAAGAGAGAGGGAGAGAAAGAGAAATAAAGCGAGGTGGGCCCCCTTAACTATAACCTGACTATACTGTAGAGTGAGCTAGAGACGTTTTTAGTACCGCTCCCTTGTTCACTATAGCCTATTCATTTTAAATAGGCCAGAACTCGTGATCCCTAGCCTCTGTAACTGAAAATAGCTAGGGCAAATAGGATGTAATTGTCTACACCTATTCCCTGGCTGGCTCTTCCTAAATATAATAAAATTTAACTCGCTAGTCGTGTTTTAGATATATATGCAACTGGTCGAGATATCTGGCATGCTGTGTTGGTGGTGTTATGGTTTAGGTGCTTATGTTCTGGGTATGGTGCCCCGAGTTCGAATCCCGGGAGGGCCATATGCTTTCATTAGTTTATTCAGGTGCATTGGGGTTTGTATTTGATATTAATGTTAAAGAACGGGGTGTTACTTATGAAAGGAGTATGTTTGTGCTGGCAGGCTCACGCTAGATGGTGCTGTTCCTGAGGCATTTTATAGACATTAAAACTCAATAGCACAATCTATATCGAGTGGCATTGTAAAATTTAAGAATGTAAAAGCCATTTCCCTTTTTTCTATCTTGCAACTGTTAAAAAAAAAAAAAAAAAAAAAATCTTGGGTTTCTTCTCTATGTCCATTTTATGCTAGGAATATTTTAGGTCACTACTAATTAGAATGTTCAAGTCTATTTCCAATTCAGTCATTTGTAAGATAGATTATTTCCCAATAGTGAACAATCAAACTACTAGGGGTTTACTTGGCGGGTATGCTTTAAGTTAAATTTGTCCAAGCTTAGTGGCATGTGCCTAGTTACTTCAGACCAATCACAATATATATTTAGATCTATGCAGTTTCTTTGTAATTGTTAATATTTACATAGGGCATGCCTACATAGATTTCGTTGACATAAATATACAGAATGATAAACAATAGTGGGCAACGAACAGATCCCTGTAAACTTATGACTCAGGAGTCCATTTCGAAAAAGCATCTATAACCACAACTCGTTGCTGTCTACCTGTTAGCTAACCTTCTCATATCCAATTAGTTACCTCCTCACTGGTGCATAGCCAAGTATGCTATTATCAACTTAGACTATGAAGTGGCACCTTTTAAGAGGGAGTTTGAAAATATAAATTAAATATATTATTTGCTTTATTTTGTTCATATTCACTAATCATTTTTGGCCAAATTCCATAATAAGCTTGTGGATATCCAGAAAGTTAATTCCATAATAAGCTTGTGGATATCCAGAAAGTTAATTCCATAATAAGCTTGTGGATATCCAGAAAGTTAATTCCATAATAAGCTTGTGGATATCCAGAAAGTTAATTCCATAATAAGCTTGTGGATATCCAGAAAGTAAATTCCATAATAAGCTTGTGGATATCCAGAAAGTTAATTCCATAATAAGCTTGTGGATATCCAGAAAGTTAATTGTATTGTTTACTTGTGTCCTTTCTAACAGGTTAATTATTGCCAACTACAATAGACGTCAGATTATATGGCTGATAGTTCCCGAAAATGTTATGATCATGTTTTATAAAAATTTACAACATATTAGTTATATTCCAGTGTTCGACATGTTTCAAATGATTTGCTGAAGGGTTCCCCAAAGGAAGGTATATTTATTTGCGTTCAATTCGTGGGAATAAAACCATCTAAGCCAGATGACATTACATTATTAAACTTATCTATTATCTTCCTACCTCCTTTAGAGTAAATTTAGTTCAGTTGAGAACTTTACTCCATGACCTAATCCTGGATATGACACGTCTGTATTTCCTTGTAAATACTGAGACGAAATAGTTGCTTAAAACTTTACCTGTTTCATATTTGTTGGTTTGTACTTAGTCTGTAGGATAATTTTGAAGTTTAGTGTTGCTTTTGAAAGGTGTTCTACTGTTCAGATATCTGAGGAACTATGTGGGACTCTTTGTAAAGGAATGCAACCACGAGTTCTTAATTCCCCATTGCTTATTTTAAGAGCTCCCCCCCCCCCTGCATATCATTTTGAACGCATTTACCTTACTTTAGTCCTTTCTGTATTCAGCCATTGATGTTATGAATGCTGAAAGTATGTCATATGTGAACCAGTTTGTTTCAGATGTGAATGATTTGATAAGATTAGGAGTTACAAATGTAGCTTTTTCCTGAAACTGCATAAAATATAACCGGGGAAAAATGGCCCCAAGTATAATGAGAATATTTCCACCGGGAAATTTATAGTAAAGATCTAATTTGGAAAATAGTAATTATTTACTGACACTTGACCTTTTTTAATTTATTGTTATTATTGTATATTTTTGCTTGTAACTTTTATTAACCCAACCTCGTCGAAATGAATGTTTAGAAAGCGTTTGATTGCTGAGAGAGAGAGAGAGAGAGAGAGAGAGAGAGAGAGAGAGAGAGAGAGAGAGAGAGAGAGAGAGAGAGAGAGAGAGAGAGAGAGAGAGCATTGGGGAGGGGAGCTGGGGATTGGAGAATTCGTCAAGCAGTAGCAGGCACGTGAGATAGAGTTTTTTTGTTATCTTATTGTTGACTAAATTGAGACACACCTTGCTGTTGACAAAAGGAGGAGGGGGTTGTGACGAAAGCCGACAAATTTATAATGGTCCTTTGAATCTCTCTCTCTCTCTCTCGCTTGCTTGCTTGCTTGCTCTCTCTCTCTCTCTCTCTCTCTCTCTCTCTCTCTCTCTCTCTCTCTCTCTCTCAACATTACATAAACAGTAACACATGGACTTTAAATATACCTAGCAAATGTATGCTAGCTAGGGATTACTTCGTGTTTTATCGGTTAAGGGGAGGCAGACCGTTTGTTTGGTCTATTAATTCATTTATTCATATATTTTTTTAGTTCCCTCCCTAGACCTCCATCAAGCTTAGAAAAACACCCCCTAGACCCCCCCCCCCTCAAGATATATTTGTACATTTTTCGGTAGAAAAATTTCCTGGCCGAAGGCCGGTTCCTCTTAAAATTGCAGGTTCGCTACCGCTCGCCAGGAAATAATCGACATCTAAATGGCACGAAAGGTCTTAAAAATGGACAACGAAATGGGGCGAAAGGTGTTAAAATCGCCATACTAATGGGCCGAACGTCTTATAATCTCAAAACTAGTGGGGCTATACATTAGGGAGAAGGGGGTCCAGAAAAATGGTCTGCCTCCCCTTAACGTCCCCATAACTCCGAGCTAGATGCATTTTGAACATGGATTCTGATGAGGAACGAGAAAAGTAAGACTAATACATTTGAGGGAGGACATTAATTGGTCTGTGGTACTAATGCTTAATCTGAATGTTTTATTATTCAGGTTAAGGGGAGATGGGTCGTTTTTCTGGTCCCCCTTCTTCTGCATGCTTAACCCCATTAGTTTTCAGATGTCTGGATTTACCTGGTAGTTTTGTTATCTCCCTTTTTTAAATATTGGTGTAATATTCGCTGTCTTCCAGTCAGTGGGTAAATGTCCATGTTGGAGTGACATTTAAACAAAAATTGTTAGAGCTTCGGCAACTACATCTTTGATCAATTTTAGGATTTTAGAGATGAACAGGTCTGGGCCGGGAGATATATATATATATATATTCAATAAATTATTTTTTCTCATGACATTTCATTGGCTGATTTTGAAGTCACAAAGTACTACTTTGCATGTTTGATTAGTAGTTCTTTGAATGTTCATATTGGTAATAGTGGTAAAAATCGGAGCTGAAATTATCGGTAGGAGTAATGGCTATGTTTCTGCTATCTGTGTATAGAACACCTTGAATGTTAAGTATGGGTCCTATACCACTTATAATTTGTTTGTTACTATTTTTTGTATCAGCAAAATTGGTTTGGATTAGTCTTACGTAGCTATATATATTTCATATTTCCTCTGCCATTTATATTCGCGATTTTAGTTTTCTTCTTGCGGCCGAGTATTGTTTATATATGGTATTATTGTTTGTTTCTCTTTTTAGCCTGTGTAAACAGTTTCTTTCCCTAATTGATCTACTGATATTAATATTGTAACAAAGGGGTTTGTTTTGCGCATTGTGACATGTTTTAGTTTATATATTTATTTAACTATTTTTTTTTTTGGGGGGGGGAGTGCCTTCATGCATATTTATTTAAATCTTCCAATACTGTATATCGTCAATGTCAATGAGTCCTTCGAGATGCAAATTATTGTCCTTTAGTTCATTTTTTAGGCTATTGAAGTCTGCCATATTATAGTTGGGAATAACATTTACGTTAGTAAAGTTGGCATGCGACTTGTTAAGTTGGAGCCTGATGATATTATGATCGCAGTTAATTATAAATTCCCCAACTTTTAAATCAGATATTACATTTTCGTGGGTCGTGATTACTAGGTCTAAAATTATATCTCCCCTCGTGGGTTTCTGGACTAATTTATATAAAAGTTATCTTTAATAAATTCGGTCATTTTGTCTGCAGCATGGCCAGATCCTTTTAATTCTCTCTAATGAATATTGAGAAGATTATAATCGCCTATGATATGGGTTTCTTTTGTTGATATTATTTTGTAGAATATTTTTGTATAGGGATATATCCTCTTGAATGGTATTATTGTATAGGGATATATCCTCCTGAATGGTATTATTGTATAGGGATATATCCTCCTGAATGGTATTATTGTATAGGGATATATCCTCCTGAATGGTATTATTGTATAGGGATATATCCTCCTGAATGGTATTATTGTATAGGGATATATCCTCCTGAATGGTATTATTGTATAGGGATATATCCTCCTGAATGGTATTATTGTATAGGGATATATCCTCCTGAATGGTATTAGTATAGGGATATATCCTCCTGAATGGTATTATTGTATAGGGATATATCCTCCTGAATGATATTATTGTATAGGGATATATCCTCCTGAATGGTATTATTGTATAGGGATATATCCTCCTGAATGGTATTAGTTGGGCGACGATATCCAACAACCACATTAATGTCCATATCCTTGTTATTAATTTTGACATATAACAGTTATGAGTTATTAGAGAGAATTTGAACCTCAATTGAGAATATATTATACTTAATGTAGAGTACTACACCGCCTCCTCTCTTTCCTAATCCATCTCTATGATAAAGTTTATATGAGTTGATCTAGAGAGAGAGAGAGAGAGAGACAGAAAGAGACAGATAAAGCTGGGCAGATAGTGGTCAGCGGTGTAGCATATAATCTAACTGTCCCGCTCCCGTCTCCTCACACAATGACTCATGCAAGTTCTTCAAAGCCGCCTATTTTTATGCAAAAAAAATGTTTTTTCTTCTTCTATAGCGGCTACCTTTTGTCCCGAATGTCTCTCTTTATCTGCCAGTCCCAAAAAGTCTAGTCCCCACACATAATGTTTTATATATTGACTATATTACTGTTTTGTTTTTTCAACTGACGGTAAATTGGTATGTTTTTTGTTTTTTTCCCAACTGACGGTAAATTGGTATGTCTTCAGCTTGATCACGACGCTTTTATGGAGGTTTTGTGGTGAAATATTTTGTTAATTATGAAAACTTGGCACTAATATGAAGCAGAGACATAACAGTTCCTTATATTTCCGTTAGGTATCGAAAAATCAGTTGTTAAGGGATTCGAATTTCCGTCTGATGAAATGAAACCGAGTAATGTGTGGCACTCGTCTCATATAAATTAATTTATATATATATATATATATATATATATATATATATATATATATATATATATATTGAGTATATATCACAAATACACGTGAGCCACTAAATGTTTCTAATCTCTCAGTGGGGTACTGAGAGATTAGAAACATATATATATATATATATATATATATATATATATATATAGTTATGAGTACTTCAGCAGTAGATTTTGGGCACTTAAACCGCCATATCAAAAGGAAAAGAATTGACAGGGCGCCAGGCAACATCTTTATTTTTCAAATTTTCGGCTAACCTTAAGCCATCATCAGGAACAACATTCCCTAAAAATAAGTAATATACTATTAGAACAACGCAATTTGTAAAAAATAGGGTAATGATTATCGAATCTATAAAAGGTTAAACTTACTAAATACAAACAATCCTATATTAATGTCTCACTATATATAAAATTAAAATTCATACACTAACCATGTAAAACCAGTGAAGATACCGAAAAGCAAAATAAAGACCATCACAATTGAACCATAACAAATATTTAACCTTTGAATACAAAAATTGTTTCCATAAATTCAAAACAAAGTCACAACACAGGCTAATACCATACAACGGATCAAGAAACGATCTCCCAATTTATCTAACACCATTGATTTAGTAGTAAGGAAACTATATAATATTTCGATAACTAGCATTACCTTACATAACCCCTGACCAAAAATCCAAACACTAGATGACTAAGAGTATCATTTGTGTTTGGATTTTTGGTCAGGGGTTATGTAAGTTAATGCTAGTTATCGAAATATTATTATATAGTTTCCTTACTGCTAAATCAATGGTGTTAGATAAATTGGGAGATCGTTTCTTGATCCGTTGTATGGTATTAGCCTGTGTTGTGACTTTGTTTTGAATTTATGGAAACAATTTTTGTATTCAAAGGTTAAATATTTGTTATAGTTCAATTGTGATGGTCTTTATTTTGCTTTTCGGTATCTTCACTGGTTTTACATGGTTAGTGTATGAATTTTAATTTTATATATAGTGAGACATTAATATAGGATTGTTTGTATTTAGTAAGTTTAACCTTTTATAGATTCGATAATCATTACCCTATTTTTTACAAATTTCGTTGTTCTAATAGTATATTACTTATTTTTAGGGAATGTTGTTCCTGATGATGGCTTAAGGTTAGCCGAAAATTTGAAAAATAAAGATGTTGCCTGGCGCCCTGTCAATTCTTTTCCTTTTATAGATATATATATATATATATATATATATATATATATATATATATATATATATATATATATATATATATATATATATATATATATATATACTGTATATCGAAGGCCATTCCCGCTTAAATTACAGGCTCGTTATCACTATCTAGGAAAATATCGACGCTTAAATCGCATGAAAGGTCTTAATATTGGCAACACAAATGGGGCAAAAGATCGTAAAATCGCCAAACTAATGGGGCAAAACTCTTAAAATCTCAGAACTAATTGGGCTAAACATGAGGACGAAGGGGTCCAGAAAAGAAACAACCATCCTCCTTTAAAGAGGTGATAGTGTGGTTGTGGTGGAGGTTGTAGGAGAGAGTCGCTGTTGGAGGTGCAGGTACAACAGTAGTAGTGGTAGTGGTGGTGATGTGGGAATGTTTGTGGTGGAGATGGTACTGGTGGAGGTAGGAGTGTTGATGTTGGAGGCGCTTGTGTTGTTGGTGATAAATATTGTATGGTTGTTGTTGGTGGTGGAGATTATATGGTGGTGGTGGTGGAAGTATGTGTTGTTGTTGTTGTTGTCGTTGTAGTTCCCCAGACTGTCTGGCCGAACAGTCCAGAGTCAAGTAAACCGAAGCCGCTCCAGATGCTTGGAGTCCCAGGGTGAGATGAGATCTGTCTCTGATTTGATTTTGATTTTGCCCCGAGGGGCGAGTTTATTGAGCAGCGCCCCCCATCCTGTGAGGGGACAACCACTAGTAAGGCGATACATACTGCTCAAAGAGCCATTATTCCACTGAAACAACAGCATCGTCGTCTGGTTACATTCATATTTGTGTTTATAAGTCAGGTTGGCATTATTCAGATGTGTTATTATAGTTTCCTCATTTAATTGTCACATGGTCTGTATAAAAAAAAAAAAAAAAAAAAAAAAAAATCTCTGAGAGGGCAGCGGGGGAAGGAACCATTAGCCCACAGGCTTGCAACCCTGAGCCAATGCCCCTACCCTCCGCAGTCCACCTTCAGTGCCACCCAATCGGGTGATTTCACCAGCACCTAGAAGGAAAAGTAAGACAGTAAGAGAGACAGACAATTAGTGTTGTTAGTGTTGAAGATTATATGGTAGTGTTGGTGGTGGAGGTGGAAGCGAAATGTTGTGGTTGTGTAATTGGTAATGGAGGTAATGGTGATGGTGGTGGCAGGGTGGAACAGGTTCATGGGGGAGAGTGGTGGTGGATGACTCGGAGGCAATGGAGTGGCGGTTGCTCTAGTGAGAGTGGTGGAGGTGTAATGTTGGTGATGGTACTGTGATGGCAGTGTTTGGGGGATAGTGGTGTTGATACTCTTAGAGGTACTGCAGTGGTGGTAGTGTTGGTGGTGCTGGTATTCTTGGAGGTACTACAGTGGTGGTTGTAGAGTTGGTAGTATTGGTGGTAGAGGTGTAAGGGGGATAGTGGTGTTGGTATGCTTGGAGGTACTGCAGTGGTGGTGGTGATGGAGGCGTAAGCGGGATGGTGGTGTTGGTATGCTTGGAGGTACTGCAGTGGTGGTGGTGATGGAGGCGTAAGCGGGATGGTGGTGTTGGTATGCTTGGAGGTACTGCAGTGGTGGTGGTGATGGAGGCGTAAGGAGGATAGTGGTGTTGGTATGCTTGGAGGTACTGCAGTGGTGGTGGTGATGGAGGCGTAAGCGGGATGGTGGTGTTGGTATGCTTGGAGGTACTGCAGTGGTGGTGGTGATGGAGGCGTAAGCGGGATGGTGGTGTTGGTATGCTTGGAGGTACTGCAGTGGTGGTGGTGATGGAGGCTAAAGCGGGATGGTGGTGTTGGTATGCTTGGCGGTACTGCAGTGTTGGTGGTGATGGAGGAGTAAGCGGGATGGTGGTGTTGGTATGCTTGGAGGTACTGCAGTGGTGGTGGTGATGGAGGCGTAAGGAGGATAGTGGTGTTGGTATGCTTGGAGGTACTGCAGTGGTGGTGGTGATGGAGGCGTAAGCGGGATGGTGGTGTTGGTATGCTTGGAGGTACTGCAGTGGTGGTGGTGATGGAGGCGTAAGCGGGATGGTGGTGTTGGTATGCTTGGAGGTACTGCAGTGGTGGTGGTGATGGAGGCTAAAGCGGGATGGTGGTGTTGGTATGCTTGGCGGTACTGCAGTGTTGGTGGTGATGGAGGAGTAAGCGGGATGGTGGTGTTGGTATGCTTGGAGGTACTGCAGTGTTGGTGGTGATGGAGGAGTAAGCGGGATGGTGGTGTTAGTATGCTTGGAGGTACTGCAGTGTTGGTGGTGATGGAGGAGTAAGCGGGATGGTGGTGTTGGTATGCTTGGAGGTACTGCAGTGGTGGTGGTGATGGAGGAGTAAGCGGGATGGTGGTGTTGGTATGCTTGGAGGTACTGAGTGATGGTGGTGATGGAGGAGTAAGCGGGATGGTGGTGTTGGTATGCTTGGAGGTACTGCAGTGGTGGTGGTGATGGAGGAGTAAGCGGGATGGTGGTGTTGGTATGCTTGGAGGTACTGGAGTGATGGTGGTGATGGAGGAGTAAGCGGGATGGTGGTGTTGGTATGCTTGGAGGTACTGCAGTGGTGGTGGTGATGGAGGAGTAAGCGGGAAGGTGGTGTTGGTATGCTTGGAGGTACTGCAGTGGTGGTGGTGATGGAGGAGTAAGCGGGATGGTGGTGTTGGTATGCTTGGAGGTACTGCAGTGGTGGTGGTGATGGAGGCTTAAGCGGGATGGTGGTGTTGGTATGATTGGAGGTACTGCAGTGTTGGTGGTGATGGAGGAGTAAGCGGGATGGTGGTGTTGGTATGCTTGGAGGTAATGCAGTGGTGGTGGTGATGGAGGAGTAAGCGGGATGGTGGTGTTGGTATGCTTGGAGGTACTGCAGTGGTGGTGGTGATGGAGGAGTAAGCGGGATGGTGGTGTTGGTATGCTTGGAGGTACTGCAGTGGTGGTGGTGATGGAGGAGTAAGCGGGATGGTGGTGTTGGTATGCTTGGAGGTACTGCAGTGGTGGTGGTGATGGAGGAGTAAGCGGGATGGTGGTGTTGGTATGCTTGGAGGTACTGCAGTGGTGGTGGTGATGGAGGAGTAAGCGGGATGGTGGTGTTGGTATGCTTGGAGGTACTGGAGTGTTGGTGGTGATGGTGGAGTAAGCGGGATGGTGGTGTTGGTATGCTTGGAGGTACTGCAGTGTTGGTGGTGATGGAGGCTTAAGCGGGATGGTGGTGTTGGTATGCTTGGAGGTACTGCAGTGTTGGTGGTGATGGAGGAGTAAGCGGGATGGTGGTGTTGGTATGCTTGGAGGTACTGCAGTGGTGGTGGTGATGGAGGAGTAAGCGGGATGGTGGTGTTGGTAAGCTTGGAGGTACTGCAGTGTTGGTGGTGATGGAGGTAGTGGTGGTGGTGATGGAGGAGTAAGCGGGATGGTGGTGTTGGTATGCTTGGAGGTACTGCAGTGTTGGTGGTGATGGAGGAGTAAGCGGGATGGTGGTGTTGGTATGCTTGGAGGTACTGGAGTGATGTTTGTGGACGAGGTAGTGTTGATGGTGACGATATGGCTCTGGTGGTGGTGGTGATGGAGGAGTAAGCGGGATGGTGGTGTTGGTATGCTTGGAGGTACTGGAGTGATGTTTGTGGACGAGGTAGTGTTGATGGTGACGATATGGCTCTGGTGGTGGTGGTGATGGAGGAGTAAGCGGGATGGTGGTGTTGGTATGCTTGGAGGTACTGGAGTGATGTTTGTGGACGAGGTAGTGTTGATGGTGACGATATGGCTCTGGTGGTGGTGGTGATGGAGGAGTAAGCGGGATGGTGGTGTTGGTATGCTTGGAGGTACTGCAGTGATGTTTGTGGACGAGGTAGTGTTGATGGTGACGATATGGCTCTGGTGGTGGTGGTGGTATACTATAAGCTACTGCAGTGGTAATTATGGAGGTGGTAATTATGGGACTAACGGTAGTGGTGATAGTACGTCTCTGTGTTACAATAGTGATGGTGAAGCAGCGGTAGATCACAGTACAGTAGCCCTTTACTGGTCACCATAATAACAACTTGTGAACACCGTACCCTCGGACCCAAGCACAGGACCCAAGCAGGAGACATCCCTCCTACTCTGATTGAACTCGCCTAATAGATGCCAGAATATAATGCACAGGCAATCACCGGTACAGAAAGGGTTAAGATAGAGAACATAATTATAAGAGCCTCAGGTAGGATTTACAGGTTGGATTTTCCCCTCAACCCTTTCACTCGTATGATCAGGCGGCATCTGAATATGCTGTTAAGGGAGCCCACCTCGCTCTTTTTTATCTTTCTCTCCCTCTCTCTTTGGCATGTATCCATTCGGCCCCATTCAGCCTACTGTTTTAAGATGTTTACCCTTATCCAGGTGTCAATATTTTCCTGGCGAGCGGTAGCGAGCCAGCATATATATATATTTGTTTCGACAGCAAGCTAAATTTGTACATTTTTCGATAGAAAAATGTCTCCGACGAAGCCGGATTTCTCCATACAATGTTGGCTCACCCACCACCACCTCAACCCCACCCACCCACTGCCACCTCAGCCCCACCTACCTACCACCATCTCCGCCCACCCACCACCACCTCAACCCCACCCACCCACTGCCACCTCAGCCCCACCTACCTACCACCATCTCCGCCCACCCGCTGCCACCTCAACCCCACCCACCCACCGCCACCTCAACCCCACCCGACAATTACGCCACAACCATCACCAGTTAATTCATTCCAGATAAATTGAGAGTGAAGCTTTACGGCCGCTAACCCATAATTTGGTACTACCTGGTTTTTCTGTCATGTCTTGTCTAGGTGTTTGATTATCCTGTCTCCCTGTACTGTGGCGGGAGGAGACTAAACATTAAAAGGGTGGGGTATTCGGTGTTGGCCCATGTCTGGTTAAGAATACTTTGGTTGAATTAGATATTATTAGACTTAATTAGATGAGTAACGTTATTGTGTGGTATGCATGCAGTCCAATTCAACAGTTCGAAGACAGCCTGTTAATCAACTGCATAACTTTAACTAGCATCTTCCTTGTCAGTCTTCAGGCGTTTGTGGTAGCTGGTGACTAGCAATATACACATTACCTTCAAGATGTTCGATATATAATGGATATAATAAGGCTGGCTGTTGATTGGTAGGTTTCCAGGAGGTATTCTTGTGGTATTCCTGGCAATCTCCTCCAGCATGTTCTTACCCAAATAGCAGCCAGTGATTAGCCCTTCCATTTTCACCTCAATAATAACCCACAGGAGAGCGGATCAAATAGTGTTAAGGGAATTATACATGGGTAGTCATGAGTGCATTTAATTACTTAAATATCGCCAGACACATGGCTGGAAAATAGCAATAGCTGTTCATTCGTAATGGATAATAAGACAACCATGGCACCAGGAAAAACAACATGATGACTACCAGGAAAATTACTACTGGATAAAACACACACACACACACACACACACACTAACATACCCAAAAACACACACACACATACTCGCGCACATACACACACACACACACACACACACACGCACACACACAGAATTATATATATATATATATATATATATATCCGTAAATAAATAATAATAATAAGAACAGCTTACACGACTTTGACTTTTCTCGTTGTGATCGCTTCGGAGTGTAGCCATTCGGACTTGATACCTCTTCTCCCCTCTCAACACTCTTCGGAAAGCACTGTAGATGTCAGGTGCCGTGGTAAAGGCTAATCCCTCAATACTTTTACCAGACCTGATACTGACCGGAAGTGTAGCCTGGAAGTTATAAGCCCTTGAGGATCATGGCGCATTTTGACAGTTTATTCTGGTTCCAATTATACGATTTTGTTTAGATTAGGATGAGTATACGCACAGGTATGGCAAGTTTGAGGCCAGGTGGGATAGCGAACCAGAATGTGGTATCCTGCCTCTCAATCCGGGGTCCCACACACTCGATTAGCTCCTTGAAGAGTAATGTATTCATCCTCAAAAAGTTCCTATAGGTTGGTCAATCCTCCACAGCAAGTTCCTGCAGTTGCTCATTAATACCAAAGATCTCCCTGCAGAGACGCCAAGGCTGCACCCGCAAGCGTGGCTTTCTATTCTGCCTCCTTCTGCGGGCCTTCCACAGCTAACAGATTGCTATTTCAATCTTGGTGTTGTCTTTTTCAACTAATAACAGTAACTTGGCATTTATCAGGTTACACATGCAGTTTCCTGGGCCTATGCTGGACTTGTGGTGTGCACTAAGGAAATTGACGGAATGCTGACGTTAGGTAAACTGAGATGGGGAATGGCGGTGGGCCGCCTTCATATATGTGACACACACCCTCTTTGATCTGTTTGGGTGCAGTCAGCGACTGGACATTAGCAATAGTATGACAGTGTGATCGTCAGTCGGCGACCTATTACGAGCGCCGCACGGCACTCATCTGCAGCCTGGTCGCCGAGCGGTATGCGCGCGACGGGGTGGGGGGTGGGGGGGGGCGGGGTATGACGCCGAGGTGACAGCGACCACATGCAGACAACGCAGTCCACGAGCGCGCGTGTGCTTAGTATCACGACTAGGCTCTTCTGTCGCTAGTCATTGGCTCGGATACAGGTCCTTAATTGGACCACTGAAGTCATCGCCATACAACGTTATACCTTGTTCTAAATAAGTATGCCAGAAATCTTGAACCCTAACCTCTTTAACTCAAAAAGGGCTAGAGTGAATGTTCTGAAAATGTCCACACCTATTCCCTTGCTAACTCTTCCCAAATTGTAGAAATTATTAGCTTGATTACTCTAGTCGTTTGTGAGTTATAGAGGTTAATGTTCAAGAGTTTTCGACTACTTATTTAGAACAGGGCATGGGGAGGAAAAGTGAATTATTGGTCATGATAATCTATTCTTCGCAGTCTACAGTAGGTCATCCCGACATTGTTGTGAGTAATAATCGATTTTACAGGTTATAGAAATAGTAAGTTTGGAGAGAGAATTGCAAAACAAATAAGAGCATCATTGTATTACAGTTATTGTGCTATAAAGTTTACGTGAATATATTATTCTTGCCAATACCGTTACATATTTCAATTTTATCTTGGCTTGCACTTTATTATTTTGTCCAGCCTAAGAGACTCTTAAAGGATAAATGACGATCTTACTCATCTTTCCGACTCCCACATGTCTTACTCAAGCTGCTTCGAATCCTCTAATGATAACCTGAATGCAGTTAAAAAGGTGTTATCATCGAAATGAAATGGTTAATGATTCGGCGGGATGGGTCGATTATAGGTAGTTATTTGTGTCCGTTCCAATCATGCTGTAAATATTAGAAAACACAAAATATATAGATGCAACCTTTATTATGGTTTGGTAAATATAGTTGTTGTATTCGTTTTTTTTACTACACTTAGCTCTTAGAAGATCCGATTAAGCATTTATTTTGTTTTCTAGCTAATATTAGACGATTTTAGTCGATTTTGGCCGGTTCTTCCAAAATTACAGGCTCACTATCGTTCGCCTGGAAAAAATCGACACCTATATAGCACGAGAGATCTAATATTGAGAAAGAAATGGGGCGAAAGGTCTTAATATCGACAAATGGGGCAAACCTCTTAATATATGAAAACTAATGGGGCTAAGCATGAGGGAGAAGGGGGTCTAGAAAACCGATCCATCTCCAATGAACGTGTCAGTCCATTGTCATTCCAAGAGAGAGAGAGGGAGACACGTCGGCCTCCTGTTACCAAATTAGTGAGGTTCGGGCGAGAGATCTGACCTTAACTCCGCGGTCAACGCCAGGAACACACCGCCCTCACACAACCTTCTAATTTACATAATTGATGGTCCAGGGCGGCTATCACCAACAGAGAACTGTAATAGGAAATCCGAGAATGTATTATCAGCGTTGGGACACCGGTCATATTTACGCAACGGAGCTGAGGACAGACAATGCGGGTATAGTTTTCTGGCCTTTCATTTTACACTAACGAGCGGGTTTTGTGGGGCCGCTCGTTTATGGCCTTGGCATTGCTCAGGACCTTGGGGCTGTTCGGCCAGACAGCCTGGGGAACAGCAACAACAACAAGACTAACAGAACAGTTTGTGTGAGATGTCACTGATATGCGCTTATTTTTACTACATCATGCTACGATATATGGCCGACCACCCTTGACTGATGAAAAGTTTTAGGCATAATAAACAGAATCAAGAATATATGAATAACTAAATCTCCCCTAAACTACCCTTGCATGATTACAATGTTATGGCACATTAAACAGTAACAAGAATATTTGAATGGTTTAATCTTACAAAAACTACCCTTGCATGATTACAATGTTGTGGCACATTAAACAGTAACAAGAATATTTGAATGGTTTAATCTTATAAAAACTACCCTTGCATGATTACAATGTTGTGGCACATTAAACAGTAACAAGAATATTTGAATGGCTAAATCTCACTAAAACTTACCAACCTTTGTAGAGGCTGAAGTGCTGGTAACTGTACGCACAGTATTTTTTTTTTTTTTTTTAAGAGACAATGAACGGAGGAAGGAAAAACACAGATAAAACAAAAAGGTCCATGTGCCTAAAGGCATCCTCCATTCATAAAATGTTTGTAACAACTGGATTTAAACATTTGTTGATTGTAAGTTTGTGGAAAGCAATTCGAGGGAAGTGAATTCCAAAGAGTAGTAGCTCTGGGGATAAATGAATTCTGATAAGCAGAAGTTCTGCATTGTGGAGGAGAAAGTGTAAATTCATGGGCGCTCTCAGCTGCCCTAGTTCTACGGGGAAAGATGTGGAGAGGCGGCACAATTGAAGCAAGTTCTCGGAACAATTGCTGTGAAAATATCTGTAGAATAATGCAAGGGATGCAACGTTTCTTCGTATGGCTAATGTAGGAAGGTCCTGTGTGATTGCAGGGTTATTGATTAATCTAATAGCTTTATTTTGAATTTTGTCCAACTGCCTCAATGCAACCACTCCACTTCCACCCCACAGAGGTGAACAGTAATCCATCTGAGAGCGCACATGACTTTTATATATTACGGCCAACTGCTCGTCAGTGAAGAATTCTCGAACTCTGTACAGGAGTCCCAGTTTTTTAGAGGCATTCTTAGCAATGCTTCTAACATAATGTGTCCAGCTCAAGTTAGTAGTTAATGTTACACCGAGAATGTCAATACTAGGGGAAGTGGGAATATTTACATCATTAAAAAATATATGGGAGTCAGTGAGATTCTGTCGGTTAGAAAATTGAATGTACTTGGTTTTCTGTGCATTAAAGGAAACTAGATTCTCTTGTCCCCATTCATTAATTCTAGAAAGGTCCCGGTTCAGAGAAATTGCAGTGTTTATTTTTGAATTTATAAGATCGGGTTGGGTGAAAGAATTGGTAAATGTGAAGGAACTGTGGAGTGTTGAGTCATCTGCGTAGGAATGTATTGGATTATGAGTGGTAGATATGAGATCATTGATATGAATGAGGAACAGAGTTGGGGCCAAAACTGATCCCTGGGGAACACCAGCATTTATTGAGTGAAATTGAGAATAAAGGCCATCTACCATTACACGTATTTTTCTGTTATGAAGATAAGAAGAAATTAGTGGAACTAATGATGCAAGGCCGTAGTGTGACATCTTCGACAATAAGGATTGATGCCAGACTCTATCAAATGCCTTTGATATATCCAGTGCTATTGTATGTGTTTCACCATGTTGGTCTGTAGCTAGGTTGATTTGATGCGTAAGAAGGCAAAGAATGTCTGCAGTTGATCGACATCGTCTAAAACCATATTGCCTATCACTGATTAATTTATTATTCTCCAGATGCTTAATTATGTGATTATTTAATATAATTTCAAAAACTTTGCCAAGAGTGGAAGTTATAGCTATTGGTCTGTAGTTTGATGGATCTGAAGAGGCACCTTTTTAGGAACTGGATGGATGTTTGCTTCTTTCCAGGGTACTGGGAAGCATGAGGTATGAGTACACAGACGGAAAAATTTTGCCAATACAGGAGCGAGCACCAAGGAGCAATTCTTAAGTACTATTGGAGGAATTTCATCTGGACCAGGAGCCTTATCTACTGAGAGATTCTGCAAAATAGTTTTGACATGTCTGGTGTGGATCTTAAGTGAGGGAATTTCAGGTGAATTAAAATTAAGTACAGGGACATCTTGATTTATTTCATCTAAGGTTGAGTTGGTGGAGAAAATATCTGCAAGAAGGTTAGCTTTACCTCGTGGGTCACTTACAAGATTGCCAGTCGGAGATTTTAATGGTGGAATGGATGAAGCAGTAGTGAAGTTGGATTTGAATGAGTTAAGAGTAGACCAAAATATTTTGTTATCATTTGGATTATTTAGAAGTTTATTTGCCTGCTTATGGAGAAAGTTTGATTTAGTTAGGTTTAATACAGTTTTGGCATGATTTCTGATGTTTCTAAAGTAATTAAAGGCTTCATGTGTTTTTGATCTTGTGTATGCATTGTAGGCTATTGCTTTTTGTTCAGTTACTCTAGCACAATTATGGTCAAACCATTTAGGTGAATTAGATCTTTTACTGTACTGTTGATAAGGAATAAAAGTTTCCATTCCAATTTTTACAAAATCTTGTATGTGGCTCAAGGTGGAGTGTGCATCATTAGAAAAGAAAGAGGTCCAGGGAATATCAATAAAGAAACCTTGAAGACCCTCCCAGTCTGCCCTATCGTAATGCCATTTAGTCACCAAAACAGGTTCAGAGTGGGAAGGTGTGGTAGGTGATAGACAGGTGGCCTGTATCAGACAGTGATCAGAAGATCCAAGTGGGGACCTCACTGTAACATCATAATTTTCTGAATTGGTTGTTAAAAATAAGTCCAGTAGGTGGGAATTATGATTAGGATTATCTGGTACACGGGTGGGTTGGTTGATTAGTTGAATGAGATTAAATGAGTCTGCAAATAGCTCACATTCAAGACCAGCATCATCAGTCCTGGCTGAATGAGTGAGCCATTCAACATTATGGACATTAAAATCACCCAACACAGTGATTTCAGAAGAAGCATTTAAGTTGAGGACACTGAGTTGTGAGGACAGAGAATCAAAAAGACTTTGCTCTGGAGGAGTATTTGGGGAACGGTAGATGCAACATATGTATTTAAATTTACCAGCAGAAATTAATTTGTATATAGAATAATCAAAATAGGGACAATTGAAACCAGTAACCTCCTCCAGGGCAATTTCAGATTTTGCGAAGCAACATACACCACCTTTAGGTCTGAAATTTTGGAGCAGTTGATAACCTGGAAAATTAAATCTAGAAGTGTCAGATGTGGATGTTACTTGAGTCTCTGTCAAAAAAAGGAGAGTAGGGGATTCTGCTTGAAGAAATTGGTGTACAGAATTGATGTTAGAGTGAAGTCCCCTTATATTACTAAAGAAATAGCTGTACTGACAAGCAGCTTTGGGACGTTGCAATGGTCTTGACACAGTCGCATGATGACGACCGGGAGGGCCCTGTGTCAATAACCCAACCCTGCCGGGGGTGGATATCCGAGGGACCACCAGGTTTGCTCTTAACAATTGTACTGCCATATTTATAAGGTAAGTGTATGGTGTTACATGTATGATATGTAGTGGGAAGAGTAGTATTTTATGGATAGAGGATAGCGATGTAGGGCAATGTCGTGAAGTTGGATGTGTATGTTTTATAAAGAGGGTTTTCCTGATACCCCTGATGTGTGAGGCAGAAAGATATGTATCCAGCTACCAAGGCCTGGGAGAGAAAATGGAATTCAGGCTATTCCCTGAGTCTCCCGAAACCTTGGCGGTAGTACTTCCCTGGGCGGGGCTGCCTACCCCTACTACCTACCAATGTTGTGAAGGGCCGATATTGTTTTGAGACAATAATTGAATAGAAGAATAATGCATACTGTTAATGAATGGTCATAAGCATTTGTAATACAATAGATGAATACCTGATTAATTAACCGTCAAACTAGTATTTGTTTGTTCTTGTCTATGTCTCAACCTCGTGAATGTAGGCTGTCCAGTAGCTTGTAATTCTTACGAGGCCCCGAGATTATGAGTTGAAGTATCGAGATGTAGGGTGCTTCATGTGTGTCGCACTATAGATGGTCACAGTGGAGCTTCAAGGTGTTGGTTGCTTCCTTTCTGCCACACTAGGTGATGATCTGTGAAAGTATTTGATCCTGTCATATCTTCCCATTGCTTGTATCAGGTTGATTGGTCCCTAACTGTACAATCGAGGTTAATAAGTGTAGTCAGATATTCCACAAAGTTTCGGACACTGACTAATACTCTGAGGGATAAGCACTTTTCCCAGTAACTATAAAGATGCCAATAACACTTGTTGAGCGAAAACCACTGGAATCTATGAGAACACTTAATACCCCCGATCGTACACTGTAAGCATTGATATTTAGTTAACAAATAATTCAACCGAATATAGTACACCTCAAAATATGAACGAACATTGAAGTCTGTTAGTGTGTAGGTAAGGAGGCAATTAGATGGGCAACAGTTGCCTTATACACAGTTACCAACACTTGAACCTGATACAAATGGTGTGAATGAGTGATAGAATTTAACCCCTTCTGTACCACCGACGTCTTTTTCTATTTGACTTCAGCTACATTTAGAAGCATTTATGAAGTTTAGAAAGCATATATGGTAGCTGAAAGGATTAATTAACATAGTATGTAGCCTTTTAATTGATAACAGTCCTTCCTGAGCTGAATACAATTGTCTAATAGTTGCTAATATGTAATTAAAAGATGTCTCCGGCAATGAATGAACGATAGTGATCCTATATTTTCGGAAGAACCGGCCTTGGGCCGGGAAATTTTTCTACCGAAAAATGTACAAATTATTCTAAAAGGGGGATCTAATGGATTTTTAAAATGTTATTTGATGGATGTCTAGGGAGGAATTAAAAAATATAATAAATAAATATATGAAATAATCGACCAACAAATAAGCTCTTCCCCCTTAACCCCTCCTGTACCGGCGACGTCTTTTTAAATTATATTCTAGCTATATTTAGACAATTTTGTGCTGTTTAAGAAGGATCTGAGGTAACAAAAGGCTTCGAACTTATTCTTTTAACCCTTTTTACTACCACAGATCCTTCTTAAGCTGCACAAAATAGTGTAAACATAGCAAGATTGAAATAAAAAAGACGTTGTCGGTACAGAAGGGGTTAAACAGCGGATCAGGAATTATGTTTTACCAAATCTGAATCTTCCTTCATACAAGCCTTATACATTATATATAACGGGATGGTGGGTTCAGGGGAGGATGGCCGTTTTTCTGGACCCCCTTCTCCCTAATGTTTAGCCCCACTAGTTTTGAGATTATAAGACGTTCGGCCCATTAGTTTGGCGATTTTAACACCTTTCGCCCCATTTCGTTGTCAATTTTAAGACCTTTCGTGCCATTTAGGTGTCGATTATTTCCTGGCGAGCAGTAGCGAGCCTGCAATTTTAAGAGGAACCGGCCTTTGGCCGGTACATTTTTCTACCGAAATACGTACACATTTATCTTGAAAGGGGGGTTTAGGGTTTTTTTTTTCTAAGCTTGATGGAGGTCTAGGGAGGAAACTAAAAAAACATATGAGTAAATGAATTAATAGACCAAACAAATGGCCAGTCTCCCCTTAAGTCGGAATCACACGAACGCCTTTTCCCTCAACATTTATACTCAACACTGGTCTGGCAGCTTATGAGGTCAACATGTAAAATAATTCGATCACCTAAATTTATCTATCATCAATCTAGTTTCCGATACCAGGGCAAAATATTCCAAAAATGTTGCCAGAAAAATGTTGATCATCGAATGTTGACTATAAAATCTCTCGTGTGATACCGGTTCTAGTTTTGGTGGCGGTAACTGTGCTGTGGGAGGTGCGGGGAGACAGACCGTTTTGGTGGCGGTAACTGTGCTGTGGGAGGTGCGGGGAGACAGACCGTTTTGGTGGCGGTAACTGTGCTGTGGGAGGTGCGGGGAGACAGACCGTTTTGGTGGCGGTAACTGTGCTGTGGGGGGTGCGGGGAGGCAGGCCGTGTTGGTGGCGGTAACTGTGCTGTGGGAGGTGCGGGGAGACAGACCGTTTTGGTGGCGGTAACTGTGCTGTGGGAGGTGCGGGGAGACAGACCGTTTTGGTGGCGGTAACTGTGCTGTGGGAGGTGCGGGGAGACAGACCGTTTTGGTGGCGGTAACTGTGCTGTGGGAGGTGCGGGGAGACAGACCGTTTTGGTGGCGGTAACTGTGCTGTGGGAGGTGCGGGGAGACAGACCGTTTTGGTGGCGGTAACTGTGCTGTGGGAGGTGCGGGGAGAGACCGTTTTTCTGGACCCCCTTTTCCCTAATGTTTAGCCCTACTAGTTTTGAGATTTTAAGACGTTGGTTCCATTAGTTTGGGGATTTTATGACCTTTCACCCCATATCTTTGTTAATATTAGGACCTTTCGTGCCATTTAGGTGTCGAATTTTTCCTGGCGAGCGATAGCGAGCCTGTAATTTTAGGAGGAATTGGCCTTCGGCCGGGACATGTTTCTACCGAAAAATTTACAAATCGATCTTGAAGGGGGTCTAGGGATGTTTTTCTAAGCTTGATATAGGTATAGGGAAGAAACTAAAAAAATATATGAATAAATGAATGAATAGACCAAACAAACAGCCACTAGCCCATTAAGGGGGCGAGAGGAAGGAGAAGTTTGGCATAGGGATTATTATAGAATGATAATTGACGTTCATTATTTGCCTTGGAACTATGGGGCACTAATGGAAGAGTACTGATCTCTCTCTCTCTCTCTCTCTCACTCGCTCAATGGCTCGCTCACTCACACTCACACACACTCTCTCTCTCTCTCACTCACTCTCTCTCTCTCTCGCTCACTGGCTCTCTCTCTCTCACTCTCACACACACTCTCTCTCTCTCCCTCACTCACTCACTCACTCTCGCTCAATGGCTCGCTCACTCACTCTCACACACACACTCTCTCTCTCTCTCTCACTCCCTCACTCTCTCTCTCTCGCTCAATGGCTCGCTCACTCACTCTCACACACACTCTCTTTCTCTCTCTCCAGCAACAGATACAGTAGCATTAATGTCCACCAAGAGCACCCTTGTTCTGCATATATTTATCCGTCCGCGTCTCTTACTATACCCAACCATTACCATTCCCATATGACAGTACACAACCAACTCCCTCAACCTTAACGGGACAGTGGCTGTTTGTTTAGTCTATTAATTCATTTGTTCATATATTGTTTTAGTTTCCTCCCTAGACCTCCATCAAGCTTAGAAAAACACCCCCTAGACCCCCTTCAAGATAGATTTGTACATTTGTCGGTAGAAAAATGTCCCGGCCAAGGGCCGATTCCTCCTAAAACTTCAGGCTCGCTATCGTTCGCCAGGAAAAAATCGACACCTAAATGGCACGAAGGGTCCTAATATTGACAAAGAAATGGGGTGAAATGTCATGAAATCCCCAAACTAATGGAACCAACGTCTTAAAATTTCAAAACTAGTGGGGGTAAACATCAGGGAGAAGGGGGTCCAGAAAAAAACGGTCATTCTCCCCTTAACTCCCTGTATTATCATTTCGCATCATTGTAATTTCTAAATTAACGATCAATTCAGGTGAATATTTTTGGTACCGGATAATGAAGGGTGATTATATTATACTAGCAGGGGTACCCAGCGTTGCCCGGGTAATCACCATAATCACCATCACTACTACCACCACTACTACTACCATAATCACCATCATCAATCACTACTACCACACCGGCCTCGACCTCCCTGTGCCTCATTAAACGGCGAGTTCGATTTCGGCCGCTAAATGACCTCCGATTTTGGATCTGACGTCATCCGTAACCCCATTTTGGGGGGCTGCGAACAACTTTCGTTCCATACACCTTTTCGATCGGAGGCCTCCTTCTGCCCCAAACGGCCCTTTTTCCGATTTCGCGCCCCTTTTCTCCGTCCCTTTCACCCTGGGTAATTCTATTTTGTCACTAAAACCTGCCTAGGGACCCCTTTACTATGCATACCAAGTATGAACGCTCTAGCTTAAAAACTGCGGCCTCCTATAAAGAACAGACAGACAGACAGACAGACAATCGAAATTATTATATAGATGACGAAGAAAGGGGGTCATTGCGAAGTCCATCTCAGTTATTTGCCTCATTTGCTGTACAGTACAGTCGGCCTAATAAGTGATGTCTCAGCACCAAGTATGTTTTGATCAATAATTGGTATCAGGATTATCTAAAACTTGATTTATTCGTTTAGAGTGAGATATACAAACATATTCGTATACTTACCCTCCATATCTGACAGACATTAATACAGCACAGAGCGAGCCAAACGTAATGACAGCTGAAACATGACTTATTAGCGCCACTGTACATAACACACTTCATATGTGATGTTTCATAACATCTTCAGAATGTCTTTATAATACAGTAAGTTGGGCTCTGATGATATAATTTTCTTGTTACTTTACGGATTGATAATGTGCATGCAGTTCTACTGTATAATATCCACATTAACCCTTCCTGAAGATTATGATGGATTTTGCCACTTTATTTTGGCTATAACTACACATTTGTATACAATTTAGGAAAGATATCTGGGAATTGTAAGGGTAAAGACTATTTCAATTAACCCTATGACTTCTAAATACCCTTCCTAAAGGGGCCCAGCTCACACAGTCAAGAGTGAGAGCTAGTGGGAGTCTAACAGGAGTCACTAGGAGTCATCGATTTTCACCGCGAGCGAGTGGGAGTCTAACAGGGGTCGTTAGGAGTAGCTAGAGTCACTAGGAGTCATCGATTTTCACCGCGAATAGGCCCGCGAGTCCGAAATTTCCCCCACTCCTAGTGACTCTAGCTCGCATTCCTGACTGTGTGAGGGCCCCGTAAACTGAATAAAATCGTCTAATAATAGCCAGAAAACTAAACAAGAAATGCGTAATCAGATCTTGAAAAGGTTAAATGATAATGAAAAACCCACACATATACAGTACGTTGCTTACCTTAATTATTATGTTACCTCCACCAAACCCACACATATTATACTGTACGTTGCTTACCTTAATTATTATGTTACCTCCACCAAACCCACACATATACTGTACGTTGCTTACCTTAATTATTATGTTACCTCCACCAAACCCACACATATACAGTACGTTGCTTACCTTAATTATTATGTTACCTCCACCAAACCCACACATATACTGTACGTTGCTTACCTTAATTATTATGTTACCTCCACCAAACCCACACATATACAGTACGTTGCTTACCTTAATTATTATGTTACCTCCACCAAACCCACACATATACTGTACGTTGCTTACCTTAATTATTATGTTACCTCCACCAAACCCACACATATACAGTACGTTGCTTACCTTAATTATTATGTTACTTCCACCAACCGACTTTACTCCTAAACTCAATTAATGAAATCAACAAATACATGTGGCAGTCCAGGGATTCGAACCTAGGATGCTCACACCGAAATTCAGTGCATTTATCCATTGCGCTACGAAGACAGTTAAAGAATGGTGTACAAGCCTACGATTTATTATTCAGTTTTGAATCCTGCATATCAATCTAAGCATGTACACACTTTCCAACTGCGCTATCATAGGCTATGGATAGATGAATGGAAGGAGTAATTAATGGGGCCTTAACCCTAAGGAAGGCCTCTCTATAAACTACCCCTGAACCTGAATGAATAATTAATTCTGATTGACTTATCTGATTACCTTGACATAATCATATTTGAAGATTAGGTTAAGTTAACAATCTTGATCGATATGCCAGTAAATATAAATGTAGAAATAGAAAGTGTATTCGTATAATGTTCATACTATTTTTTATTGCATAATGAAAAACATATAGGGTGGTAAGGAACGTATGTCCACGACTGTACATAATTCGGAAGAGAATGTTCCTGCCACAGGCATGTTCCTACTTAAATGGGGGCTAGGTTTCGCTAACCAAAAGAAAATGAAAATAATCGGAGCGAAACGACTGCTAAATAATGGCCAAACTAATGGGACGAAGCCTTTTCTAATCGCCATACCAAAGGAACGAATTCGAATTGGATAAAATGAAAGACTTGCCTCGGCTTAATAGGAATCTCCCTTCAGCCCTCCTCCCCACCTTCACTATGTCTAGGCAGTAAGTTAGTTAAAATGGGACTTCAGAAGCTATCAACCCTTCTGGATTATTAAGCCAGCACACTGCAAGTCAAGTACATTTTCAGGACTGGAGCCCCTTTCGAGAACCCCAGTCCCTTGAGGCAATTGTATAAAGGTTCAAGCTTTATTTGGTTCACCCAGAGCTGAGGAGAAATGGAACTTTGGATAATGGCTACACAGACTATCTCAAAAGGGTTGCATATAAAAAGCGGGCTCAGCGAGATGACTGCCGATTAGATAGTAGTGGAGGGAGCCGATAATTATGATGTATTGATGGAAACATTATACCCGACCATTATAACAACCAACAATCTGACTATCTGTTAAGGGAGCACACCTTTCTCTTTCTCTCCCTCTCTTTAGCTTGTATCCATTCGGGCCCATTCAGCCTACTGTTTTAAGACGTTTACCCCCATCCAGGTGTCAATATTGTCCTGGCGAGTGGTAGCGAGCCAGCATATATATATTTTTGTTTTGACATCAAGTTAAATTTGTAAATTTTTCGATATGTCTCCGGCGGGGTTTCTCCATACAATGCTGGCTCGCTAACGCTCGCCAGGAAGAAATCGACACCTGGATGGGAATAAACGTCTTAAAACAGTTGGCTGAATGGGGCCGAAAGGATACAAGCCAGGGAAAGAGAGAAAAGGAGAGAAAGATAAAAAAACAAAAAACAGGTGACCCCCCTTAACTCCATCTGGGCTGTGTGTGTTGATCGGTTTATAATAATGTCCAATAATTGTCTTTCCGGCTGACGACTCTACATTGCACTTTTCAACTAGCCTTCCACAACATCATTATTATTATTATTATTATTATTATTATATGAGATGCCGAAGTCTCCAACCAGGGTGCAGAAACACCATCAAGATGAATCCACACAAAACACCCGGAGGCACTGGAGAGAGACTACGGCAACTTAGGAAAAAATAAAAACATATACTGTATACTGTACTGTACATATACACATATTAAACACATATAACATATTATGCAGTGGAGGATATCAAGTATAAATATAATACAATAAAATTGAATAAAATAAGTTTAAAAATTAGAATTAATGCTGCAAAAAAGCATTAACTCTAGACTTAAAAATGGAGATATTAGCTGAATTGACTAGCTCATTTGGCAACTTATTCCACAAGTCAACCATGGCCGGCACAAAACACCGTGAAAACTGTGTAGTAGAAAAAATTAAAACGGCTCATGGCAAGATCATTAAGATTGCTTGTGAATCTAGTTGCACGAGCCCGGACATAGGGCCCAGGCAGAACCCCATGTAAGGGATGCTGAGGGTTGTTAACCAACTTTACGTCGATGACACAGATCAAGAGACAAATGAGGTAGAATAAAACTGATGGAATTTAGAGACCTGTCAAGCAACTTGAGATGGCAGTCAGCTGCTGACAACCAGACAGGTGAGCAGTACTCGAAATGTGGCAAAATAAAAGCATAAAAAGACTTGATAACTGTGGCGTCACAAGCAAATGTTTTATAAACCTTGCGAAGCAGACCAATTTTTTGGGAAATGGAAGAGGAGAAAGAACGAATATGCTTTTCAAAAGTAAGTTTGGGATCAAGAGTAACTCCTAACAAACGCAGAGTATCCACATTCTCAATTTGCTCGCCAGAAACTTGTAGATAAGGATGGGGAGGATCCAAGGTACGAGATCTGTTGATGATAATGGAGTGTGTTTTACTAGCATTAAGTTTCATGCCCCAAAGTTCACACCATGATGTAATTTTGGCTAAATCCCTATTCAGAGCAGTAGCAATTACGTGTCGATCTATTGGTGATGGAATTGACGCATATAAAGTTGTATCATCAGCATAGGAGATTAGTTTATTTTCAAGCTCGGAACACAGGTCAGCAGTAAAAATAATAAAAAGCAAAGGCCCAAGGACACTGACTTGTGGAACACCAGAAACAACAGTAGCAGAAGGGGAATGACACCCATCAATGACCACAGACTGAGATCTTTTCGTCAAAAAATCTTCAAAGATCCTTAAAAAATTGCCACCAATACCGATGAGCTGTAACTTATACAGAAGTGCTTTATGGTTGACTAAATCAAAAGCAGAACTAAAGTCAATAGCCACGACACGAGACTCATGTCCCTGGTCCAATTATGATTGCAAGTCATGGGTGAGTGTCAGAAGCGCATCACATGTACCCAGTCCCTTACGAAAACCAAATTGTGAGTTTGGTATCAAATTATGACTATTACAATAAGAGGAAAGGCGTCTGGACAAAAGCCTCTCATAGAGCTTGGATAGGATAGGTGTAATGGAGATAGGGCGACAGTCATTAGGAGATGATGAGGCAGTATTTCCCTTTGGAATAGGAGTGATAATAGCCTTACGCCAGCAAAGAGGAAAACTACCTGATTTCAAAAACAACCTAAACACCACGGCCAATTTAGGTGCCAAGACCACTGCAACCTTTTTAAAAAAGAGAGGGAAAAACCCATCCGGGTAAGTGCCACCAAAGGTATCAAGATCCAGCAAGTACCTTTTCAGTTCAGCTGATTTGAATGCCATTGAATTGAGGTTGGGTCTAGGGAACCATGTCAATGGCAAAGATAATTCCTGATTACTCTGCTTATAATACAAATATTAGATAGAATATTGGCCTTCGATAATGGATCAAAAGAGATGGAGCCATCAGAATCACAAAGAGGAGGCATGGAGGAATCTATTCCAAATAAAGAGGATTTCAAAGCGGACCACCATTTATGAGGCTGTGTAGCTCCTGCCAGAACATCCTGAAGATGGGAGTTATAATCCCTCTCAGCACCATCATAAACTCTCTGCGCAGCTGCCCTTTTAAAAACATAATTTTCCCAATGCAAGGGGGTTTGATTACGCCTCCATAGACGATATGCAGCCTGTTTGTCATCAAATGCACGTTTGCAGTCATCATTAAACCATGCTTTATCCCTGATACGAGACTTAATTGTTTTTGATGGAACTCTTTTGCGAAGCATACCAAGAAGGGAATTGTTGAGAGCTGAAACCGGGTCATGAGATCTTAGTATGTGATTCCACTCAATATGCACAGCAGGAACTCCAAAACTCACATTAAAGGATATCAATTATCTTATTAAATAATTATAGCTAACACAAATCCTTCGAAAGCTGCGTAAAACCGTCTAAATATAGCTACAATTAAATAGAAAAGACGTCTCCCAGATTGAAAGGGCTAACGCTCTTACGTATAATTTATCATAGAGATGAGTAAAAGCAGAAGGCGAAACACAATAGGCCTATGTTACCTTTTATGCAAACTACCATTTTCTGGATACGTCAGTGTCATGACATATTTTTGAATAATACTAGTCATACAAAGAGAGAGAGAGAGAGAGAGAGAGAGATACTTACATATATTTTAATAGATACACTGGCCACACAGATCTTACGATCCCTGCGAGGTGGCCAGGACTTAATCTTAGTAGATATAGCAACCCTAAGAGTAAGAGAAAGTGAAGGAAAGGATAGCACATATGAAGGTTCTCTCTCTCTCCCCCGCTTTTTTTTTTCTCTCTCTCTCTCTCTCTCTCTCTCTCTCTCTCTCTCTCTCTCTCTCTCTCTCTCTCTCTCTCTCCTCCACTCCCACCGGCAATTTGCCGTACATGAAAACAGAAGTGAATAAGCTTGCAGGGCTTAGATATAGCTTGAAATTTATAGAATCGCTAGAAATGGAACGGATATGTTATGCATAACTTCAACTCTTGTTTCTGCTCTCTTCAATTTAAAACCGTGTTAATTTCTGCCAGGTTCTCTTATACTGATAAGAGAACCTGGCAGAAATTAACACGTTTCCTACATCGTTTCCTACTCCAGACCAACTTCTCTGTGGTATGAGTCTAACCTGTATATAATAATGTGTATATTGAACCACTGTCTATAACTGCATTAGGGAGCTCATTCCACTCACCAATTATAGTATTTATTTTTTCTATGCGAATGAGGGAGACAAAAGGTATAACTGCCTGCTGCGAGTGCCTCCTCCAGAGTTGAAAGAGTGACAGGGCCAAAATCAAGGGACGTTCGAGCTAAAATGCCTGGAGACACGGAGTTTAAAGCAATTTAAGTCATAGGAAAAGGGAAAGACTGATTCTAGGAGAGAGTTCCAGAGTTCAGCAGTTGAAAAGAAGAAAGTCTGTGAATAGCGTTTCACTCTTGGGTTGGAGAGTTGCATAGAGTAGGGGTGAGATTGTGTTGCAAGGCGGGTACTACGTATCCTACGTAGAGGAGGTGGTATACACCGGGAAAGCTCCGAGGAGCACTGATTATTGTAGTAGCGATAGAATAGCGAGAGAGATGCAACATTGCGGCTAAGAGAGAGAGATTGCAGAGAGTTGGTGAGAGTTGACAGTTAATGATACGAAAGGCTTTCCTTTCTACTTTGTCTAGGAGTATGGGTGAAGACATCTTTAGTTGTGTCTAGGTTCACTTTCCTGCCTATAAGCTTTAATTTGTTTCCTCTTGTGGGACTCTCATTGGCTATCATAAGTAGATTATTGGCATTTACGTTACTAAATCCTTTCAAAATCTTAAAACACTATCAGCTGTCCACTTATTCTCCTTTAGTTACTGAAAATATATCAAGTTCCCTTAAGGGGAGGTTTTTAGTTGATTCCCTAGACTTCCATCAAGCTTAAAATTACTCCCCCTTGACCCCCTTTCAAGATAAATTTGTACATTTTTCGGTAGAAAAATTTCCCGGCCGAAGGCCGGTGCCCCTTAAATTACAGGCTCGCTATCGCTCGCCAGGAAAAAATCGATACCTAAATGGCACGAATGGTCTTAAAATTGACAGAAATGGGGCGAGGGTTCTTAAAATCGCCAAACTAATGGGGCAAGCGTCTTGTAATCTCACAAGCAATGGGGCTAAACATGAGGGAGAAAGAGGTTAACAAAAAAATCCTCCAGGTGGAAATCTCCCCTTAATCCCTCATTGTGTTGTTTATTGTTAAGGGCTGGGATCAATCTTGTTGTTTATTGTTAAGGGCTGGGATCAATCTTGTTGTTTATTGTTAAGGGCTGGGATCAATCTTGTTGTTTATTGTTAAGGGCTGGGATCAATCTTGTTGTTTATTGTTAAGGGCTGGGATCAATCTTGTTGTTTATTGTTAAGGGCTGGGATCAATCTTGTTGTTTATTGTTAAGGGCTGGGATCAATCTTGTTGTTTATTGTTAAGGGCTGGGATCAATCTTGTTGTTTATTGTTAAGGGCTGGGATCAATCTTGTTGTTTATTGTTAAGGGCTGGGATCAATCTTGTTGTTTATTGTTAAGGGCTGGGATCAATCTTGTTGTTTATTGTTAAGGGCTGGGATCAATCTTGTTGTTTATTGTTAAGGGCTGGGATCAATCTTGTTGTTTATTGTTAAGGGCTGGGATCAATCTTGTTGTTTATTGTTAAGGGCTGGGATCAATCTTGTTGTTTATTGTTAAGGGCTGGGATCAATCTTGTTGTTTATTGTTAAGGGCTGGGATCAATCTTGTTGTTTATTGTTAAGGGCTGGGATCAATCTTGTTGTTCTGCACTGCACGGATTCGAGTTTGTATATGTTTGTTATTAAGTAGGGAAACCAAGAACGAGAGCGAGATAATGGGCTAACTTACAACAAATGGGACTCCGGACTTGAATGTCGTGATGTGCAGGTTTAGCGATATCTAAGGGTTCATATTCTCCCAAGTCCTATTTTTACTAACTACCACTATCGTTACCAGTTTACCACTTTCTATTCTAAAGGTTAAATTCCATATATCAATACCCCATGAAAAAAATGCTATGAAATGTGTAAATGAGATTAATGTATTGCTTCATTTCTATAATAATGGTGTAAAATATACACATTTGTATTCGTAGTTTAAATAATTAGTTAAAGTAGGGCTTAGTTGCTATCAGCCCTGCTAGATTTTTAAGCCAGTCCCTTGTTGTTATTTGTATTCGGTAAAATGTTAATATGTATGGAGAAATACTTATATTGTTGTGCTAATTACTTCCAAATCCCTGGTTGTCTCAGTAAAATTGGTAGGGGATACGTTTGGTAGCGCTCGTAAAACTGTCAATTACCTGCTGTCACGTGACTTTATTGTATATACACGTAAATTGACCTACGGTAGGATAATACTATATTATTTGTCATTTTTCATTATGAGTAGTTAATTTGAGTTATATATTTATATTATTATATTATCATAATCATCACCATCAGCAGCCTTAGTTAGTCTACTGCAAGCCGAAGGCCTCTCCCAAACGTTTCTAATCTAACTGGTCAGATGTTATCCTGTTCCATCCTACTTTAGCAAAGTTTCCGATCTCATCCCGCCATCTGGTTCTCTGTTTATCCCTTCATCTAGCTCCATCTCTAGATTCCTATTGTGATCCATTATTTGTCCATCTGCTATAATCTCTTCTAAATATATGATCTTTCCAAGCCAATTTCCTCTTGTCAATGCGATTATCTTATACTTTTGTTTCTTCTCTTATCCAAGAGGCTCTTTTTGTGGCTCCAAGTTATCCCTAACATTATCCTCTCTAATCTTAATTGGCAATACAAAATTAATTTATGAAACTTTGTTATACTCCAGGTTTATGATCCATTAATTAGTACAGGAAGGACACATTGTTTGCATACTTTTCTCTTAAATGCAAGGGGTAACTAGCTTTTCATAATAAAATTCTGCTTACCAAATGCGCTCCATTCCATGCTTATCCTTGGTCTGATATCTGTAGAGTGATCTGAGTTTGTTTTTATAACCTGGCCTAGGTATTATATTCCTCCACTGAATCTGGCACATATTCCTCTAACTTAATTTGATGTTGCACATGATCATTCAGCATACTGTTGGGTTTCTTTTAATTTTTAACACTACTTCCATCGTTTATATCATCCATCATTTGTTGTAACTCTTCCCCCAAGTCGTTAGGATAAACTTTGTCATCAGCGAATCTGAGGTTGCTTCTATATTCTCCATTAACATTTATTCCTTTGTTGTCCCATTCAAGATTACTAACTATGTCTTCCAAACACGCGTGAACAGATTTGCTATTGTATAATGTAGTCTACCTAATTACAGGAGTTGTAATGCACTTTGTAGTCTGATACTATTTAATGGAAACAGTAGCATTTCAACTATAAGGAACCACAACAAATAAATAGATATATAAATAAATAAATACAATACATAAATATACAAATCAATCGGAATACAATAATCACTATTACCGTGTTCTATTTTGTTGCCGTTACATATGCCTATACTTACGCAACTGTGTGTGGGCGGAGCTTATTAACTATCAATACACTTGTTTCACTGGCGTCGTGCCCGCTGAACCAGCAAAGGTAGAAATTGTTCGAACCTGCTGCCAATGTGTGGCTAGGACTTTGGCACACCCCTGGTCTACGACTTACCGCCGTGAGTGTACCTCCTGTCCTAGCCATTCATATGCAAACGACTCTACCTTACACTATTCAACTAGTTTTTTCAGAATGCCCCAGCAAGCAATCCCTCAAAGACAAACGTGATGAAGCCATAGAACACTTATCTTCTGATCTAACTACCATTTCCAATTGTAGCAGAGAAAACCTTAAAAAAAGAAAAAAAAAAGAAAAAAAAAAAAAAAAAAAAAAAAAAAAAAGAGAAAACCTTGTTGCCTTTAATGCTTTTAAAACTCAATTTCTCCATCTAGTTACCCATCGTGAACTCCCAGAGTTCCGTTATACTTTAACCATACAAAAATCAACCCTTCATCTTCTGTCAGTATTCTCTGTGTCTCATTTTCTTCTGCTCTCTCTTGGAAGGACCATATCACCACTCCTGCTAAGGCGGCCTCCCAGAAGCTGGGTGTGCTCAAACGCCTCAAGGGTTCTTTACCCCTGCAAAGCTTCTTGCTCTGTACAGGAGCACAGTGTGTCCTTGTATTGAGTACTGTTCACATGTGTGGGGAAGATCCTCTCACACAGCATTTCTAGACAAAGTAGAAAGGCTAGCCTTTCGTATAATTAACTCCTGTCCACTCACCGACTCTCTGCACTCTCTCTTTTCGTCGCAATGTTGCATCTCTCACGCTATTCTATCGCTACTACAATAATCAGTGTTCCTCAGAGCTCTCTCAGTGTATACCACCTCCTCTATGTAGAGTACGTAGTACGTACCGTCTTGCAACACAATCCCACAATTACTCTGTACAACTCTCCAACTCAAAAGTGAAGAGATACTCTCAACATTTCTTCTATTCAACAGCTGAGCTCTGGAACTCTCCCCCTGAATCCATCTTACCCTCATCTTATGACTTAAATTGTTTCAAACAATTGATTGATTTTGGCCCTGTCACTCTTTAAACTCTGTGGGAGGCACTCGTCACAGGCAGTTTTGCCTTATGTCTCCCTTATCCACATAGAACAGAAAGACTATCTCCATTTATCCTTTCAGCTACCATATATCCTTCTTAAGCTTAATATAATCATCTAAATGTAGCTGAGATATCAAATATAAATGATGCCGTTGGTACAGAAATGGTATCCCTGGAGTGACTGTGGTTCCCCCATGCCAAGGTGGACCAGCTTCCTGTCATCACTAACCACACAGCGAGGGGTAAAGGATGACCCGCGTATCTCCACTATTTGCATAACCCAGGGAGTTAGTCTCAGATTGTATATAGATCTTGGTCTCGGCCCGCTATATTACTCTACCGGGGTTGATCTCGGCCCCTATTAATTCGTCACGGTGTAATCTTAATACCCGAGGAAGGTGATGGATAGGCAGGCACTATTCCGGCCCTTGATGTGTGGTTGGATAAGGGGTTAGAGATTAGGGATAGTTATCATAATTATTATTCCTGTGTACTTCAGAACCAGTGACGTAGATGGAGGATGGCATGGCTCGTGAGGGAAGGATGATTTGCACCAACAATCTATCCGGCAACTTTCATTCCCTTAACCTCTGTTAGACGGGTGTATTCAGTTTAAAAAGGGCCTCCCTCAAATAACAGGCTTCGAAGTATCGCATGTCACCCTTTTAACTGCCCCAGATCCCTCCTAAACTGTACAAAATCGTCTAAATATTTATTTTTATTTAAGTGGATGAGGGCAACAAAAGGCAAAACTGCCTGTGACAAGTGCCTCCCCCAGAGTTGAAAAAGTGACAGGGCCAAAATCAAGGAATGTTCGAGGCAAAATGTCTGGACACACGGGTTTTGAAGCAATTTATGTCATAGTATGAGGGAAAAATTAATTCATGGAGAGAGTTCCGAGCTCAGCTGTTGAATAGAAGAAAGATTGTGAGTATCGTTTCACTCTTGAGTTGGAGAGTTACACAGAGTAGGGGTGGGATTATGTTGCAAGACGGGTGCTACGTACCCTACGTAGAGGAGGTGATATACACTGAGAGAGCGCTGAGGAACACAGATTATTGTAGTAGCAGTAGAATAGCGAGAGAGATGCAATTTAGGAAGCAAGACAACAATTGAAAAGTCGTCGCCAGTACAGAAGGGGTTAGAACCTCACATGCAAAACCAAAACCAAAATAATATTAATATTAATAATAATAATAATAATGAAAATAATAAAACATACCTTTTCATAGGTACCCAGCATTTATATAAGACCCTGATCTAATTCTTAACCCTTTCAAGATACGATTACGCATTTTTGGTTTGCGTTCTAGCTGTTATTAGACGGTTTGATTGAGATTAGGCAAGATGTATGGAAATCTGAGGGTTAAATGCGACCTTCTTTACCGTTATAGTTCCCACAGATCCTTCCTAAGTTGCACAAAATCGTCTAATGATAGCCAGAATAAACTGTCAAAATGCGTCATAATCTTGAGAGGGTTAACTGTGATAAGGCTAACACAATACATAATAACATAATTACTACCTTCCAAGCTGGCACAACAATTATACATGTAAGGCACTGATTAATCAAAAGATAACATCTCTCTCTCTCTCTCTATTTATCTATCTCTATCTATCTCTCTCTCTCCTCTCTCTCTCTCTCTCTCTCTCTCTCTCTCTTTTTCCCCTGGACAGAGGCGGTATCACACGAGCGCTTTTTCCGTCAATTTCTACGAGCAATTTTTATCTGACAAGTTGCGAATCTCGGTTATATCAGAATTCAGCCACCTTTTAAGGGAGCCCACCACGTTTTTTTCACTTTCTCTCCCTCTCTCTTTGGCTTGTATCCATTCGGCCCCATTCAGCCTACTGTTTTAAGACGTTTACCCCCATCCAGGTGTTAATTCTTTCCTGGCGAGCGGTAGCGAGCCAGCATATATATATTTTTGTTTTGACAGCAAGCTAAAATTGTACATTTTTCGATAGAAAAATGTCTCCGGCGAAGCCGGATTTCTCCATACAATGCTGACTCGCTATCGCTCGCCAGGAAGAAATCGACACCTGGATGGGGATAGGCTAAACGTCTTAAAACAGTTGGCTAAATGGGGCCGAATGGATACAAGCCAGGGAAAGAAAGAAAAGGAGAAAAAGATAAAAAAAGCCGGGGACTCCCCTTAAAATCTACCTGCAGTCTAGTTTCTGGTGCCAATGCGAAAACAAAACTCAAAATATATCGAGAACAAACTTGCTCCTCGAAAATTGCCGGAAAAAGCACTCGTGTGACACTGGCTTAAGGGGGTTCACCGTTTTTGTTTTATCTTTCTCTCCTTATCTCTCTTTTCCTGGATGGAATTCATTCTGCCCCATTCAGGCAACTGTTTTAAAAGTTTATCCCCATCCAGGTGTCAATTTCTTCCTGGCGAGCGATAGCGAGCTAGCATTGTATGGAGAAATCCGTCTTCGCCGGAGACATTTTTCTATCGAAAAATGTACAAATTTAGCTTGCTGTCAAAACAAAAATATATATGCGCTGGGTCGCTACCGCTCGCCAGGAAAATATTGACACCTGGATAGGGGTACACGTCTTAAAACAGTAGGCTGAATAAGGCCGAATGGACACAAGCCAAAGAGAGAGGGAGAGAAAGAGGAAAACAGCAAGGTGGGCTCCCTTAAATAAATATGGTGCAGGAGATTGGGTTAGTTAGTTAAAATAGGACTTCATGCAGAGGCTATCAACCCCATTGGGTTATTAAGGGGAGGCAGCTGGTTTTCCGAGTCCTCCTTCTCCCTCATGTTTAGCCCTATTAATTATGAGATTTCAAGACATTCGCCCCATTACTTAGGCAATTTTCAGACCTTTTGCTCCATTTCTTTGCCAATATCAAGACCTTTTGTGCCATTTAGGTGTCGTTTTTTTTCCTGGCGAGCGATAGCAAGCCTGTATTTGAAGAGGAATCGGCCGTCGGCCGGGACATTTTCTACCGAAAAATGTACAAATTTATATCGAAGTGGGGTCATGTGGGTGTTTTTTTTAGTTTGATAAACGTTTAGAGAGCAAACTAAACCCCCTCCTTGAACCATTGAGCCGAACCAATAAATTATGCTGCACAATATCGTCTGAGCTCCCTTAAGCCAGCACACTGCAAGTCAAGAATATCGTCAGGACTGGAGCCTCTCTGCGAAAACTCCAGTCACCTCTGAGGAGATTGGGGTTGGCAGACACAGCGGTGGGTCTTTATCACTACACGTATAATTAGTATCTCACCATTGGTGCGGCTTCTAATTACCTTCAGGTACGGGATAAATTAGTTGTTAGCTCTCCAGCCTGGCCCCGATCCCTCATGTTTGGCCCATGTTAGGCCACACAGGGCTTCACAGATATCTTAACCCTTTGAAGCTCTGACGCGTTTTAGCAGTTTATTTTGGCTATCACTATATGATGTTATGCAGCTTTGGAAGTATCTATGGGTATTAAAAGGGTAAATACTATCTCAATCAACCCTCTGACTTCCATAATTATACCGTTACTAATCTGAATAAAATCGTCTAATAGTAGCCAGAAACAGAACAGAAACGCTTATTGGAGCTTGGAAGGGTTAATGTATAATGAATGGGCTCACTTTGATTGTGTTTATTATATTGTTTTTATATATCTGCTTAGAGCTATTCGCTGTAAGTAGGCGAGAAATCAAGACCTCTAACCTCTGTAACTCAAAAACGACTAGAGTAATGGAGCTAATATTTCTACCATTTGGGAAGAGTCAGTCAAGGGATAGATGTGGAAATTTACAGCCAGTTTGTTCTAGCCCTTCTTGAGTTACAGAAGATAGAGGTTATGATTTTTTGCCTACTTAAAGCGAATAGACTATTGTATGCTCGTGTTATTATGGTTCTCCACATATGGTTACAAGTACTTTTCTATCTATCTATCTATCTATTGCCTGGCGCCGTGATCCCCGAAGGAGTGGCCACGAACGAAACGCCCCCATGCACCTCTATCCTCAGTCAGTCGAAGCCCCTCCTCCCAACCAGCACCGACTTCTTTCATATACTTCTTCACTCCATCCTTCCACCTCTCTCTCGGTTTACCTCTCCCTCTTTGTCCTTCCACCCCGCTCTCGTTACCGTACACCCTCTTAGTCATTCTCTCGCTACCCATATGGCCGAACCATCTCACCATTACAGGCTTGGTAAGTGCTCCCCTTACGGTAAATTTACAGGGCGGTTTTTACCGAGATTTGTGTAAGGTTACTTTGTTCTTGCAACATTTTCATAAAATCTTATTAAATTATCTTACTTGAAAAATATCCTGTTAGTCTACTCGCTGAAATATCCTGTTAGTCTACTCGCTGAAATATCCTGTTAGTCTACTCGCTGAAATATCCTGTTAGTCTACTCGCTGAAATATCCTGTTAGTCTACTCGCTGAAATATCCTGTTAGTCTACTCGCTGAAATATCCTGTTAGTCTACTCGCTGAAATATCCTGTTAGTCTACTCGCTGAAAAATCCTGTTAGTCTACTCGCTGAAATATCCTGTTAGTCTACTCGTTGAAATATCCTGTTAGTCTACTCGCTGAAATATCCTGTTAGTCTACTCGCTGAAATATCCTGTTAGTCTACTCGCTGAAATATCCTGTTAGTCTACTCGCTGAAATATCCTGTTAGTTTACTCGCTGAAATATCCTGTTAGTTTACTCGCTGAAATATCCTGTTAGTCTACTCGCTGAAATATCCTGTTAGTCTACTCGTTGAAATATCCTGTTAGTCTACTCGTTGAAATATCCTGTTAGTCTACTCGCTGAAATATCCTGTTAGTCTACTCGCTGAAATATCCTGTTAGTCTACTCGCTGAAATATCCTGTTAGTTTACTCGCTGAAATATCCTGTTAGTTTACTCGCTGAAATATCCTGTTAGTCTACTCGCTGAAATCAGTGCCAAATATAATGTAGGTAAACAAACATCTACTATGTTTTGGTTCCAGGAAATTTTAGATATCTTCATCACTGTCAGAAATACTGACGATTCATTGATTGCATTATTTATGTAGAGATTGTCATGATAAGTATCCTATACAAATAAAATGATACTCATTTAAAGCTCATAAGAAGAGGATCAACTAACTCTTTATTATTTATTGAGTCGGAAAATAAATATTTTATCGAACACTAGTGTAGCAATAATAAAGTTTTATTTAAACTAGATATAAAGATTCATAAACTAGAATAGTGTGAATAATAGATAAATGAACCCGTAATGAAGTTATTCAACAACAAATATTCTGTTAACATAGCACCGTATTATGAAGCAAGAATTAAATATTAGAATCGTGTAATGAGTGGATATAAACCAGTCGAAGCGTCATTGAGGCCCTCTCTCAAGCTTCAAAGACTATGAAGCAATAAATGGGTTCAACGCGGGAAACTGGGAGGTCAGTTGCAATATATACCTCAAAGTGTACAATCGGGGGTATTAAGTATAGATTCCAGTGGTTGTCGCTCTAAAAGTGTTATTGGTGTCTTTATAGTTACTGGAAAAAGTGCTTATCCCTCAGTATTAGTCAGTGTCCGAAACTTTGTGAAATATCTGACAACACTAATTAACCTCGACTGTACACATCATTACAAAAATATCCCTCAACGGTACACTTAACTTATAAAGCTAAATCTGTCCATGTTTCCTTGTTATATAATTCGGGATTTATCCAGTTTAACACCGGGTCGAAACCATCGATATATTAGTTAGGCAAATATATTAGTTATGCCATGCACTTCATTACCATATATGTCCACCCCGTCGGCAATTCATTATAAAACAAAAATCCCTAAATCTCTAAACAAAAAAAATCCCTACATCTCGTACCTCTCACTCGATCTCCATTTTCTGTTGCGTTGGTTTGGGTCGGCCACCCCTCTCGCTCCACCACCTTCTTTCATTTATGCCACGCCTGCGCAGTAGTGATTCACACCTGCCAATAACAATCAATCATGTTAATGACGTAGTATCAGTTTACATGCCTCAACCCATAGAGTACATAATTATGATCTAGAGACGAAAGAAGACGCCACAAATCTGTAAATAGGGATCCGCGCGTTCGAGAGATGGCAGCACGATCGCAAAGGACAATGGGAGGGGAGGGTCCCCACAAAGACATTATATTGACTATCCTTGTCCTTGGTCCCCATTAATTCGTAATAATCCCTACCTTGTACTAATAACGCTATTAATAATCAATTGATCATTATCCAGAGACTCTGCAGACATGACATAGTTAAATAGACATAAGTAGAGGCTACTGTAAAGGCCAGTCATCGTGTAATTGTCGTCATTATGAGGAGGTACACAAGCAAAACTCCTCCAACACCTGCCATTGTTGATGTGAGATTCGGGAGTTGCCAACGTCAATGGTGGGACAAAATATCCCTAGATGTCATAAGTATAAATGTCCAGTTTTAGTGCTACTTGACAAATTAACATCTACATAACATGTAACATAATAATATATATTCAAAAATACATTTTAATTCTTGTTGTGTTGCTTGAAGGTATACAGCTTGCATCATATATGAGTAGCCTATGTTTTATAGTGTATAATATGTAGCCTATACTTAATGTTTTCATCTTGCTTATATATATCTAATTTATACTAAATAATTCAAAAGTGTTTTTACCAACATTAATTACCTCTTAAATACGTTCCCTCTTTAATCTATTGCTCCCTCGTTTTGCGGATATTCCCTTAACTTTGGTAACACTGCAGCAAGCTAGCTGGCAGGCGCGTGCGGCACACAGACTATCTATAATAAGGACAAGCCACTGAGGTGCTTTGGTTGTTGTACAGTACAACAGTGCTGCTACCAAATCCCTAGGACGCGCGGCAAACTAACCGTGTGACGTCACGCTTTCGTCTCTAGGTCATATGTACTCTATGCCTCAACCACTCACAACCACCCAAGAAGGATCTAATAAGGAGGAAGGTCATAAACGGGCACCCATTTGATCCCTAGTCTTGACCAAGCACCCCTGAAGATGGCTCTGCCATCGGTGGTGCATCGTCTGCACACTTACAAATGTCACTAGGAGCTGTCAGATGGCGTGGCGGCAGATACAAACATGGCACCAAAACAACACGGTCACAGCTGTGTTGTTTGTGGAAAATGCAAGCGGAAGCAAAATAATTTCATATATAACTTCTTTTCCAAAGGTAAGGTGAAGTGCTTAGTCATAAGTAGGGTGTATCTAAGAGTATACAGTATATAGTATACTCACATACGAGTATATATCATGGCTGACTGAATACAAGATTCCAGAGACATTATCTAGGTAAATAGCTGACCCATGAACGCTGGCATTTGTATCATTACAGATGTTTGTTATGGCTCAAGAACCTTGACATCAATCTGAAGACGAAAACACCTGATCAGCTGAACAAGTCCCTTGTTGTGTGGAGCAGTCACTTCTCAGATGACCAGTATAGCGGGGTTGGCCGTCTGACGCTCCACAATTTACAGATGTATTAAATAATACTAGCAGGGGTACCCGGCGTTGCCCGGGTTTAAATTCTACTACCATAATCACCATCATCAATCACTACTACCACAATCATCACAATACTACTACTACCATAATCACCGGCCTCGACCTCCCTGTGCCTCATTAAACGGCGACCTCGATTTCGGCCGCTAAATGACCTCCGATTTTGGATCTGACCTCATCCGTACCCCCAACTTGGGGTGCTGCGAACAACTTTTGTTCATTACACCTTTTCGATCGGAGGCCTCCTTCTGCCCCAAACGGCCATTTTTTTAAAACAAATTTCAATTTCGGCCTCGAAACGACCTCCGATCGTGGCCCCTCTATGACCTGACCCAGGTCAATTGACACCCACATGCAAAGTTTCAGCTCCCCAGGTCCAAAACTGCGGCCGCCTATTAAGAACACACAGACAAACAGACACACGAACTGATTAAATAATATAGATAAATAAATAGCGTAGTCTACTCACGTTGTATTATATGCCATTCACTTGATCGGTTATCTTTAATGTAATGCTTACCCTCAATTTTATGTTCTTAGTTTTTTGTTGAGTGTGAGGTTGGAATTACATGTTTATAGCATATTATTCATGAATACACAGAAAAGCAATAAACGGTAGTGGAAAAAGTCCCCTAGCATTGTATTGTGCTGCAGTGGTCGACCTGAATAGTAAACAAGTAACATCTAGAGAAAATATATTTATAAAAACGTATAACATGAGACAAAAAAAAAATGTGTTCCACACTTTTGGTAATGTTGTTGCTGAAGGGATGTGTATTTATTAGTGTATGGCGTGTATGGATGGAGCTGCAGAAACATAAATTACTCGAGAGACAGTCACTGGTATGATTGCTGTGGTTGTCTCACATATTCCTTCGTGAGAGATAATTGTACCGGTATGTGATCATTTACTCCTCACCAAATAAGCAGTGCACGTAATATGAGGAACTAAATTATTCACATTGTGTGTTTGTTTATTTACTCAGTAAACGTACGAACACTATGGGGAACATATGGCACAAATCCATACAGGTACTGAAACAAATTTAAATGTAAGGAACAAAACCAATACACGATACAGACATTGAGTAACCTATAGGCTACATATAACAAAGGTATTATATTAGATACAGTATTTTACACAGAACACAGTTATGTTGCTGCAAAAATACTAGATTGAATACATGGAATGTAGCTCAATATATTTAGTTGTAGTAGAATATGGACTATAAGATAGGACAATAATGATAATGACAAAATGGGGATCACAATTAAAACTTCATGAGTGACAACAGTAGCCTACTATTTAGATATAGGCCTATAAGAGCTATTATGAATTGTGAAAAATTAAGGTATATTGAGTACTGCAAGCGGTAGGCTATAGATATTAGAAACTATATAGTTATAGATTGAATATAACCGCTTTCTAAAGGACGGTACATTCTCTAGTGAGGGGTAAAAACTGTATAGTAACTGTTCGAAATTAATCGTTCTCTATTGGTGGGTGCTTGTCGTTAGATGGGGTAAGTATCAGGGGCCTACAACCAAAAGCAGAGAGTCTCTTCTCCTTATTATATCCTTCTTGCAACCCCCCACGCCTCCCCCCACCCCCACCGTGTCTGTGATTTCACCACTCGAGTCATGGCTTCCGTCTGCGTTGGTTGTAGATCTTCCATTTTTACATTATTGAGAAGTGTTTACGAAAAAACGAGCCAAGTTTAAATATCTTAAAAACCCATGGTGTGTTGCCCTCCAATTGTGGATTGTGTTAGGTGTGGATGCTCCAAGAGAACAAGTTATCACCAAATCAGGCAAAAAGACACTTGTCTGGCACTCCCACCACAAATGTTATCTTGATAAAACATGAAAAAAACGACGCTGTGACTATAGTGTTAGTAACAATAAGGGTTCCTTTCTCTCTGGCACTCATCTACAGCCATGGCAGGTTGTTCTTTTTGTAAATTTATTCTGCCACAAATCTTTCTCACACCATACCGCTGTTGATAACATTGACATCGGGCTGCAAACTAGTGTTGATTGGCGGTCTTTCTGCAGCGAGGTTACAGAACATTGGTTTAGTCAACAACCACCAATTGGGGGTAATGGTGTGGTGGTCGAGATTGATGAAACGTTAGTGGTTAGAAGAAAGCATAACGTTGGACGCATCCTTGGCCAAGTGTGGCTTTTTGGTGGCATTGAGAGAGGCACCAAGAAAAAATTCATAGTACCATTGCTCGACGAAGACGCTGAGGCCCTCCCTAGAAGCAGAGCCTCACTCATGCCAATAATTGTTAATATAGCCTATAAAGGCCGGCACACTTGTGGGAAAAACTAAATAAGATGGTCACCAATTTTCCCATGGATTTTTATATTTGTCCCTGTTAGTTTTCATCAATATATAGTGTTTGGAAATAATTACAACCCTCGGCGAAACCGTTTTCCCCATTATACAACGATCTTAAGACACGCCGCCCGATAGTGGGGAGGGCTATGAAGTACAGGGAAAATGAGGGGTTAAATGCGTAAAACGGCGATTAAAACTTATTTTAGCAAAACTTGGCTCGGGTTTTAAGGTATTTCTAAGGCCTAAAACCCAATATTTCGAAAATCCGAGCCAAGTTTTGGCCAAAGCTGGCTCGGATTTTGAGAGTTTGTGGACAACAAAATGACAGTAACCTCATTTAGAAATTTGGCTCAGGTTTCCCGAAATTGCAAAGCCATAAAACCCGAATTTTGGAAAACCCGAGCCAAGTTTTGGCAAAACTTGGCTCGGATTTTGCGAATTTTAAGAGTAAACAAATTACAGTAACCTAATTTAGAATTTTGGCTCATGTTTCCCTAAATTGCAAACCCCAAAAAGCATAATTTTGGAAAACCCGAGCCAATTTTGGGCAAAACTTGGATCGTATTTTGAGAATCGAAAAAGACTAACTAAATGTCGGAAATCGGCTCATGATTTCTCTAATTGCAAAGCCATATAACCAGATTTATCGACAACGTAGCACTTATTTAAATCATAAATATCCAGTAACATAGACCTAGTACATTGGATACAAGCCTAATCCACACCTAACGCCTACAATATGTCCGTAGTAGGCTACCTAGTAGGCCTACGTGGGATACAACATGGCGGTTGGGCCGGGGAGGGGTTAAATGCGTAAAACGGCGATTAAAACGTATTTTAGCAAAACTTGGCTCGAATTTTCGAAATATTGGGTTTTAGGCTTTAGAAATACCTTAAAACCCGAGCCAAGTTTTGCTAAAATACGTTTTAATCGCCGTTTTACGCATTTAACCCCTCATTTTCCCTGTACTTCATAGCCCTCCTCACTATCGGGCGGCGTGTCTTAAGATCGTTGTATAATGGGGAAAATGGTTTCGCCGAGGGTTGTAATTATTTCCAAACACTATATATTGATGAAACTAACAGGGACAAATAAAAAAATCCATGGGAAAATTGGTGACCATCTTATTTAGTTTTTCCCAATTGTGTACAGTGACTGCTGGTGTGCATATAATACACTAACAGAGGAAGGATATTCTCAATTTCTCATGAATCAGTGAATCATTCTTTGAACTTCGTTAATCCTCTCAATAAAAACATTCACACTCAAAATATCGAGCGCCTATGGAGGGACGTAACAGAGTATATTCGTCGCCCTGGTATTAGAGCTCATTTCCTTAAGCAATATATCGGCCGATACCTCTTCCTTTTAGGAGCATACGATGAACTCTTTCCACACCTTCATGACTGAGGCAGCAGGCTGCCAACTTGCCAAGCTGTATCCTCCTCTGTCTGACGCCCAACCACCACCACCACCTCCTCCTCCTCCCGCAAACCCCGACGCTTCGGATACAGACTCCAACACCAATTCAAATTCCAACACCGACGACGAATGAGGTACAGTACCTTAATTTCCCATTAGTATATGTTATTTAGGATGTTTTCTAGTTTAACACTAGGTGATAGGTAATGGTTAGTCTTGGATCCAATGTACTAGGTGATAGGTAAGGGTTAGTCTTGTAGTCAATGTTCTAGGAATCTACTAAACAAAAAATGGATTTCAAAGGCAGCGTCACACTGTTTTTCGCAAATATCTCCCAAACGAATTGTTGTATCAGTATGGTATTTCAGCACAAAGCCCCGACCTAATTTATGGCCGATATAGCATTTTTCTATATGTGTTACGTTAGCAGTTTACTCGTGAATATTAAGACGAAGCCGGGAGGTCACGTGTACACATTCAAAGGAATGTGTAGTATTCGTCTTGCCCCCCCCCCCCCCCCCCCCACCCCCCCAAACACCCCCAAACCACTCCTTAGCTACCCCTAAATCTCCCCCTCCTCACCTTCCTTACCCCTCACCGTCTCCCCATCCACACCCCCTCCTCACTCTCGTCTCCCTGCATCTCCCATCAATATATTATACGGTTCATGTTATGCACTGTACTTGTAGCTACTTATATTATGTCAGTATATATATATAGATATAATAATTATAGTGTATGCACTAATATTCATGCAGCTTACGATATTATTGAGTACGTAAACAAGGGGTAGTGCAAATTGTTATGGAGGCAAGACGTATTCCACACTGTTAATTACTGTATAACCGGATGTTTGTGCACATGTGGTACAAGGACAAAGAACACGTTCTATTGGTATTACCTGTGGTCTGGACCTATTGTGATAACTTGTTTTTATTTGTGCTAAATACTGTGCATTCATCATAACATATAAACATGTGTTACGTCCTGGGATATATAAACACTGGGCTCTTTCTATTGGACTAGGTATGCGGCAACAAGCAACAACGGAAAACGCTAGATCCAACCCTTATCTATAAACCCAGGCAACAAACCACCCTAAACCGTCAAGAGTCCTGTCTGGACAACGAGGTATCCTATGACTCGGTTACAGGGTGCACGCACTATAGACTGCTGATAGTCAAGCAGGCTATATCAAAGATCACACAATTAAGTTGACTTAAAGCTTTAAGGAAAAGATAGATAACGGAATTAAATTGCAGAAGCAATTTAATAACAAACTAGAAGAAAGTACATTTAACGTTACGTTAATTAATACAACTAATCACCCCTGCGTGAAAGAAGGTGAAAGCAAACAATCCTCAAAACATCGTACAGGTAGACAAGATGCGGGTCTCTAAACTGCATGCGGCTACTGTAGGATCTGATGCTTAGCAAAGAAAGTACGTTACGGATTTAGAGAACTCTTAACTCATAAGCAGGAATAAATACTAGTGATAGGACATACAGTGTATAATGGCATAGGTATAATTAAATAAAGGCAGCAACTCGCACATAACCACATACAGGTGTGCTTCTCACTCTTAGTCAGGCAAGCCTGCTCGGACAGAGTCTCTAAGCCACACCCTGACTCACAATGCTCACAAAAATGGTAAACTGTGGCACAATAACAAGCATACAGAGATAATAAACCCCTAGCTGTTAATCTGCCAGGTGGCAGAGGTCTAGCCGGAAGGATATAGGCTTCGGATACCCGGGCTGAGCCACCTGCTCTAGCCTAGTGACGTTCCCAGGTCTGTGCGCCAAATTACTCTAATTGAAAGGGTGCTCTCTTGAGAGACTCAGATTGCAAGTATCTGACTCTCTCCTGGCGACCCTAAGACAAAAGAAAGACGTGCTAGCGCAGTGCTGAGTGGACTAGGCAATGGCCCTCACACAACACAACGCTAGACACACAGGGACACAGACAAGAAAATGCCCCCAGACTCCCACGGGTATCCTAGTAAAGTCGTGCGGGTCCACGAGACTTGCACCAGCAGACTTTACTTAAAGGATCGCAAAAAGCCTCCCCTCCGGTCTAGCCCCTGCTAACCTGACACAAGAACACACTAGCAAGCATGAAACCACCAAATATAAGACAACAAAAAAGCTTCCTAGGTCTCATTAACAATTACATCCCTGCATAAGGCCCAAAATCCTATCTAGTTATCTGAGAGCTCGTCGTTAATACAATAATAGATATAAGGTCTATCAAGGGGATGGGATAATTAAATAGATTGGTGAAGTAGTGGAAAGAAGGTATACAAAGTAAGAGAGAACGTTTCTAAGTGGGGTTGAGAGAGATAGATATCAAGAGGGTCCGAAGGGTACGACAATGAGGTGAGCTCTGAGTCTTGAATCTGTCTGGACCCCCCCCTAGGCATGCAGAATACATCCCAGGCTTGGCAACACTCAACACAGTTGCCTGGTCAAAATCCTCTACCCCGTGCGTGAGTCGAAACTAAGCCTAACGTTGCAATCAAATGCATGTGGCAGCGTTTCAGGCTCGTCCCAAGCTGGTCTCTCCGCGCGAAGCAACGTCCCAAGCCGGTCTCTCTCTCCCGCTCGTCTCTTCCCGCTCTCACTAGACTTACATCTTATATATTATAATGAAACAATCAACTATCGAGAATAAAATATACTAAGATGCGTTGGTTAAGAATAAGGGCAGCTTCAAGCTGTGAAACAACATAAGAATATCCCAGACATTAGTTACATTGTCGTAGGATATATACTAAGGGAAAGCCAACCGGCCGGCTACCACCAGCCGGTTTCTAAACGGCTGGGCAGCCGACGCGCACGCATGCCCGCACGTGGTTACTATGCAGAAGCGTCACACATGGTTAAGTTAAGATATTAATATTTTGTTAACTTGTGTCTTTGATAACCACATCATCACCTATAGACTGCATATACTTCTCTCCATTACTGCATCTCTCATTGTAGCCTTATCAAATAAATATAAAGTACCAAATATACTGCATATATTGTGACGTATCATTAGGACTATTACATACATTACATTACTGTCATGAAGTAGATGCATTATGATCGATAAATATATTGTAGGAATAAAATGAGGCAAACATGACAATACTGTAAACCATTTATTCGCTATCACTGCCCATGAAAACATCGTCATCCTCGCCTTCATCGTCGCTGGCGACGTTGATTATTACAGGTTCCACGCTCTCGTGTATGTTGTCGGACTTCCAGTACCCCTCTTCAAAGTTCCGGGAATGTTGAACAGCACCCTGCCACACATCCTTGTTTGCCAATAGCCGCGCTTCTTCCAACCTGGCCTGTAGATCCGCCCGGGTAAACCGCTGGAGGGAGGACCGCACATGGTGCTTCATGGTTCCCCATACTTGCTCAATGGCGTTGAGCTCTGGGTGACCAGGTGGCAGCCGTACGACCTCGTGGCCCCACTCACGGATGGTGTTGTCGACCTTGTACTTGGGCTGTGGACGGTTCTGCTGGCAGAGGAGCAGCAGCTCAGGTCGTGTGGCAACAGGTGGGATGGAAATCCTGCGGTGCTCCAGCCAGCTGATGAGGTCCGCCTTCTTGGTGGCTGTGGTAGGGCATCGACACTCGTCCATCAGTTGGCTGTGGTAAGGTGCATTATCCAGCACCAGTACAGATGGCTCTGGCAATGACGTCAGGAGGTGTGTTGTTAGCCACCGCAGAAACAGTTCGCCGTTCATTTCCCCATGGTAGTCACCCTAGGTTGTCTTGGCCGTGTAGCACAGATAGAACCCGTCAACAAAGCCTTCGGCTGTGCCACCTGCGACCACCACAAATCGCTCCCCTTCTCCTGGTGGTACCTGACGACTGTAGGTGGTGCTGGTGGCAGGCTGTGTGGTGTCCACCCACTCCCTGCTGTGGCCCATCCTGGTGATAAACCAAGTCTCGTCAACATACACCACCTTCCTTCCTTCCCTCCGGTGATGCTGGAGAGCCCGGAGAGCAGCAATCCGGCGACACACCACGTCCAGAGATTCCCTCCTCACATACATCTTTCTCTGTGATGTCTTGTATTGGAATCCCATGGTGTGTATGAGCCGCCAAACTGCCGTCTCAGAGGTATCATTCGGGATAATACCAGCTGTCTTGAGGTCCGTCGCTATTACACTGAGTGTAAGATGTTGTCTGTCGGCAAACTTGCGGTGAATGTGGCGGCGTATGGCACCGACAGCAAGTTGTCGATGGCGGCAGGTGTAGGCGGTGGTGCAGGTGTGGAAGGGGAGGACGTGGTAGCGCGTTGGACCATCTGCCTCACTCCTGCCGCAGTCATGCCCATGGTGTGTGCAACTCGGTGGTAAGGCCTGTGTGGATAATGATCAATGTTTTTATTTTATATAGGCCTATTGTATTTCGTCTATCCTCTCTCTAAACATGATATTGCATGCAATGCAGTGTATGTCTTACTGTTATAGAAATTATATTATATAAATTATCATGCATAAAATTGTATGTATGAAACGTGTACGTATTACGTAAAACGGACACGAGGTATATAATACACAACATGGTCTCTTACACAGGAATATCTATTACCATCAACACCATTCCAATAAAAGATTTGGTTGCTAACTATAGGAATAATTAAAAGGTGGGGGAGGTAATGGAAAATTATGTTGTGGCGCAACATTTACCCACGTCCTCATCACCAATACTCCCGCCCGCTGGTGCAAATGTTACAGTAATGTTTAGGGATGCACACTTTGAGTTGAAGTACAGCCTCATTGGCACCCAGCATGAGGCCTCGTTCACCCTCAATGGTAATTGTTGCCTCACGGAGAGACGGATTGATTGTCAGCCACAAGAACATATCATGATATCTGGCTCTGTGCTCCTTAAATACACAATTTAAATAATGTACACACTGACGTGGGTGTGGGATAGACCCTTTTGACAGCTGGACCAGCCTTATGGGTAAATACATGGGAATATATAATTTGCCTTCTCATATTCCCACAAGGGGGTAGGGAGGATCAGCAAGAACTACAGTACATAATATATATACTGTATATATATATACTGTATATATATATATATATATATATATATATATATATATATATATATATATATACAATACAAATACTCACACATTCCCCAGAAACAATGGATTCACCCCAGATACTAATACAGTATCTGGGATAAGTCCTTCCAGGATTGTCATTTTAACAGAAATTTCACATTACTCGGTCAAATATGGAAATATGGGAAGGCTACTGACTGACTGAATATCATTTGCAACACTCAATATCTCTGTCATGATAAAGCATTGGAATTTATGTATGGATCCAGGGATGCCATTTGGCCGGATTATATCCATTCGGGACCATTCAGCCGTCTGTTTTTAAAAGTCTACCCCTATCCAGGTGTCGATTTTTAGCTGGCGAGCGATAGCGAGCCAGCATATTGAGTTTTTTTAGACAGCAGGCGAAATTTGTAGATTTTTTGGTAGACAAATTTCTCCGGCGAAGCCGGACTTCTCTTCAGAAAGCTGTAGCAAAATTGTAGTCCTCTAACAGTATATGGCAATAGTTCCAGCTGATTGGTGATTAAGATTGTTACTGGTAAAACCATGGTTCCTACGGCACAAATACTGGTCGAAAGCACAGTGAGAACGCTTATTTTGCCAAAACAGGTGAAATACAACGTAGATACTATAAATATAGACAAAGCCATCTACTTACCTATTCAAACGTATGAATGTTCTACCGCGGGTCATCTCCCTGTTGTACAAGGTGGCAAGGCGAAGGACAATTTAATGCTGTCATGCAGCCACGGGGGCAATGGAGCAACATGCTGGACATCGTTGTTAGTGGTCGTGCCTCGCGCCTCAATAAATATTCACCTGTCATTGCTACAGTCATAGCCTCGGAAACCTCACCTGTTGTGGGGGTGGGGGTGGGCTCTCGTCAGAAAGTGACGAGAGGGGGTGGGGGGGCAATTACAGGAGGCGGAATGTATTCAATAAGGGTACACTTTGCATATCATGACACGGTTCAGAACACACGTAATAACGTACGATTCCGTTTATTTGGTTTACTACACATGACTGCATGCATTGGCCTCCTAATACACACACACGGCAAAACAGCCATTACCAAGGGGATTATGCCTTGCTTTCATGCTCGTTCGCCCCACTTCTCGTTTCCATGCCCAGACATAGCAGTAACTGTATGAATAATAGCACAGTATGATACTTAAATACAAATAACCTAAGTATTCACGATAACATAAACCGTATACTACAGCTTTGAAAGAGGAAGGGTGAGTGGGAGTAATGAGGGAGACGGGGAGAGGGTGAACTAGGCACTGGGGTAATATATAATGGTCTGGGGGTTGGTAGGGGGGTTGGAGGGGTTAGACAGTAACCCACACTCGTCTGAATGTGTACAAGACCCTAGAGGCGATGACTGGATTAGACTTAATATTCTTCAGTAAACTTCTGACTAAACACTTATGGCAATGTAATATATTATCTATACATTAGGTCGGGGTGTAACAGGCTTTGTGCTGAAATACCATACTGATACAACAATTCATTTGGGAGATATTTGCGAAAAACAGTGTGACGCTGCCTTTAAAATCCATAGTAGGTGGTAGGTAAGGGTTCGATGGACAATACGTACGAGCCGCACCACAGTTAGCAGCGCAATCATAATGGGTGATGGGCACTGAAGGCAAAGTAACATACAGATTATGAATTTTTCGCATAGGTTTAAACTTCCGGAAATTAATGGGTTATAAATACGATGATTTCTTATTTAACTTACGTCCGCCGCCGCACTCATGTTATTGCTGTGAACCACTCGCTACCACTCGTTGCCGGAGTAAGGCTTGTCCCATAATCCTGTGTGTGTGTTTTTTTTTTTTTTTTTTTTTTTTTTGCACTGTTATCCAACCAGCGGGGGTGTGGGGACTGCCAAGCAGGGGGTGGGGGCATCAACCCCCTCTTATAATACTAGGATAGGTTAGGTAAGGTTGTTATGTTACGCTAATGTCGTCTCAAAGTTGACTCGATTTTTATAACATAGGATATTACCCACTCCACCCCAACTGGATATCTACCGTTAGCAGTGGGAGGCAGCCCCCATCCAAAATACTAGAATAGGGTAGGTAAGTTTATTAAGTTAGGCTAATGTCTCCTTAAAAGTGTACTCTACTTGTATACCATAGGCTAGTGTTACCCACTCCACCCCGTGAAACCCGTGACATCCGAACCAACTGTCGTTTTAAGTTGGCTCGAGTTTTCAAAGAATCGGGTTTTATGGGTCTCGAAAATGCACACACCCGAGCCAACTTTTAGTTGCAAACTAGCAGGGGTACCCGGCGTTGCCCGGGTAATCACCATCATCACCATCACTACTACCACCACTACTACTACCATAATCACCATCATCAATCACTACTACCACAATCATCACAATACTACTACTACCATAATCACCGGCCTCGACCTCCCTGTGCCTCATTAAACGGCGACCTCGATTTCGGCCGCTAAATGACCTCCGATTTTGGATCTGACCTCATCCGTACTCCCATTTTGGGGGGCTGCGAACAACTTTCGTTCCATACACCTTTTCGATCGGAGGCCTCCTTCTGCCCCAAACGGCCATTTTTGTTTTTTTTCAATTTCGGCCTCGAAACGGCCTCCGATCGTGGCCTCGCCCCCTCTATGACCTGACCCAGGTCAATTGACACCCACATGCAAAGTTTCAGCTCCCAAGGTCCAAAACTGCGGCCGCCTATGAAAAACACACACACACACACACACAGACAATCGAAAATATTATATAGATGAATTTCCCTATTCTTCATAGCTCTTCCCACTATCGGGGGACGTGTTTTTAGATGCTTTCGAAATTTGGTTACTGTCTTTGCACACTCTACAAAATCGCAAAATTCGAGCCAACTTTTCCCAAAAGTCGGATCGGGTTTTCGAAATATCGGGTTTTATGCGTTTGCAATTTTGAAAAACCCCAGCCAAATTTCGAAATCAGGTTACTGTCTTTTTAGACTCAAGAACATATAATAATTCGAGCCAACTTTTGCCAAAAGTTGGCTCGGGTTTTCGAATTCTCGGGTTTTATGGGTTGTAAATTCCTTAAAGCCTGAGCCAAGTGTTTCTACAATATGCTATTATCTCCTTTTTACGTTTTTAACCCCTAATTTTCCATGAACTTCATAGCCCTCCCCACTATTGGGGGTCGTGTCTAATTTGTTTTGCATTTTTCGATGGGGTTAAAAAAAAAACACACACCTAAAAAAACCCAAAACTAGGAAAACAAATACAACGTACATGTAAAAATCGTCCTAGGTGTTAAACTTTATTTGTACCTATAATTCTATCATATATAAGTAAACTACGTTAGACAAATGTCCGTGATTTCGCTCCATTCGCCTATGAGTATTGTAGGGCAAATAGCTAAATTATTGGCATCACATTAATTAAGCAATTGCGATTTATTCTCGTTATGAAGCACAATATTCGCAAAACAAAGGTATTTAGTAAAACCCAGTGTAACGTCTTGCAATAATAATCGTTCACTATAGTAATACCGTTAACGAAACTTATCGATTTGGTTCAATATAATTTTCTTCATTGCAGTAAACCTACCGTGTATCGATTATTGTTATATATATATATATATATATATATATAATATTCAGTATATAATCTCAATACTAAGCTTATTTTGGTAGTAGGGTTTCTACTGCATTCAGTGTGAACTAGGAACAGATTTTGCAGATTTTTTGAATAAAAAATGCTTAATATAATTATCCTTAGATGAATTTCTACAATTCTTGATTTTGTGATAGCGTAATGCATAAGTGCGCGGAATTTCGGTGTGAGTGTCCTGGGTTCGAGTCCTTGGAGTGCCACATGTATTTGTTGATTTTATTAATTGAATTTAGAAGTGAAGTTGGTTGGTGAAAAAATCTAATACTATCCGTGGAGATAACTATATCTCGAGGTCAACAACATTAATGTCCAAGACCATGCTAGACTATGATTGTTTTATAAAATGGATGGAACCTAATGCCAAATGTTAAATCTGAAGGTAATGTCAGGAGAAAACTTTGCAACACTATAATTATGTCTTGATAGCGTAATGCATAAGTGCGCGGAATTTCGGTGTTAGTGTCCTAGGTTCGAGTCCTTGGAGTGCCACATGTATTTGTTGATTTCATTAATTGAGTTTAGAAGTGAAGTTGGTTGGTGAAAAAATATAATTACACAGGCTAAAGATAAATAGCAACCACCAGTTTTCTAAAATTTGCATGCGTCGACAACAAGCTGTTTTTTATAGGTTTGCAGCCACCATGCAGACCATTAGGAGGTGTATTAGACATAATTACCACCCTGGGGGCAAGGGGCCCTCCATATTTAGTGAAGGAAAATATTGCTGAGACTGTTTGGTTGCAGATACTGCAGATGTAAGTACTGCAGGGGTACATTGTTGAGTCTTGCTGCAACACGGGTAGCACTAGCCAAGATCAGTCATAGTGTTGATATGATGGGAGAGTGTTGTTGTAGGACTTTATTATATTACACTTGAACTGTTGAAAGGCAACCCCGTCTGAGCCCTAATTACAATGTATATCATGGAAAACGACACTACATTATTGTATGTAGCCTATGTATTATTAATTGCACAATGTAAAAGGATTAAGTTATGAATTTGAGAACAGCATGGAAATTTCAGCAAGAGAAACATATGAGCAGGATTTCTAGGAAACAGTGTGACTACCTGGTATTTCAAACCCATATACTACTAGCAGCTGACGACCTCAAGCTTTGCAGCAGTATCAAATACCCAATTCTTGTTACCTGAAGCATGTGCAGATGATCTATAAATTGTGTTGAATGCAATGAAAGCATCTGTCGCTCATCCCAACATTCAGGCTATTATGGACAGTCTTTCTTCCCTCGTCCTCGTTTGCACACAAGGTTAGAGTTCCCTCTCTTTTAGGAAACAGCAGTGTAGGAGGCTCTTCAATATGGGCTCCTTCTTTAGGGTCCCTACAGCATACTGCCTCAGCATCACATGAACTATTTAGGCTGTTTTGTTTGTGGTTGTTGAGTAAGTAGAAGCTGAAACACACATTTCTCTGGCCTAGGGTCAAGCCTGCAAGCAATCATACAAATAGTATACAAATAGTATCATACAATAGTAGGCTATATGCTTTATGGCAGATAGGTACCATTCCTCTTGACTGGAGAAGGGGTCTGGGCACCCCTATTTGAAAAGGGAAAGGGGATTGAAAAGACTACAATAACTACCGTGGTATTACACTGCTCAGTGTGCCAAGCAAGGTTTTCGACCAAATTATGCTGGTGCGAATCCGAGGCCACCTGCTAAAAGAGCAGAAGCCTGAGCAATCGGGATTTACACCCAATAAGTAAACGGTTCGGATGGTGTTCCTCCTGTTGTACTAAAAAACTGTGCTTCCGTGCTGACTGTCAGCCTAGGTAATCTCTTCCGTCTTTGTCTCTCTAACTTCTTCCCTTCTTGCTGGAAATTTGCTCTTATTCAACCTGTCCCAAAGAAGGGTGACCGCTCTCAACCCTCCAACTATCGTCCAATTGCTCTCCTTTCTTGTATTTCCAAAGTTTTTGCAACTATTCTTAACTTAAAATGTCTTAAACATTTATCTTCCCATAATCTACTTTCAGATCACCAGTACGGTTTCCTTAAGGGCCACTCTACTGGTAATTTTCTTGTATATCTTACTAACTCTTGGTCATCCTCCTTTTGGGACTTCGGTGAGACTTTTCTATTGCTCTAGACATATCGAAAGCCTTCGATAGAGTCTGGCACAAGTCTTTGATTTCCCAACTACCCTCCTTCGGTTTCTATCCCTCTATATGTGCCTTTGTCTCTAATTTCCTTTCAGACCGCTCCATAGCTACAGTTGTGGACGGCCATTGTTCACTTCCTCAAACTACCCTGTTCTGCAGGGTTCTGTTCTGTCTCCAATTATCTTTCTAATATTTATCAATGATCTCCTCAACTGTACATCTAGTCCTATCCGCTCATATGCTGATTCTAACAAATAAATGTTATTGTATAATCAATATTATCAATCAATAAACTACAATTCATCATTGACGAACAAGTTGGGTACAGGAGTAGACGTAGTTGAATTGTTGTATTCAATATGTTAACAGCCATTAATGATCCATTGAAAACCAGAATAGTAATCTACAGTAATAAAGCTGAGTATGTATTTTGTCCTAATGTTTGGGAAAGAACAATTTACAAACAGTATAGACATTAATTTTATTTGCACAGGCCAATATTCAATCTGAACAACTCCCAACGTAGTATGTGAATAAACTTTTAGATACAGGGTGACCCCCAAAAAAGCTCCCACATTTCAAAGGTAAATGAAACAAAAATGGTTATAGATAATCAAAATATTATTTGCACACATGAAACTTCATTCAATACAGTTTTTATTCATCATGTTTTAAAGATGACATCCTCCAAATGGTGGCCGTCATTGTCTATACACGCTTGGAGGCGATTTCTGAAGGCTGCCATGGCTCGACGGGTCATGTCTAGTGGAACAGCGGCTATCTCCTGCTGAATAGCAACCTTAAGGGCTTCAAGAGTTTGGGGGTCGATGAGTATACACTCGTGATTAAGGGAAACATTATTTTCCCTAAGCACTTGCAATGGTCGTCGAGCTGTGTGTGCCGTAGCTCCATCATGCTGAAACCACACATCGATCATTGCAAGTGGTTAGGGAAATTTTTCCGGATCGGGTGATCTCGTTGCGTGACGATGTTGGGTGGCCGGCTCGTTCCCCTGACCTCGCCCCTTGTGATTTGTTTTTCTTCTGTGGGGTGTATACTCATCGACCACAAACTCTTGAAGCCCTTAAGGTTGCTATTCAGCAGGAGATAGTCGCTGTTCCACTCGACATGACCCGTCGAGCCATGGCAGCCTTCAGAAATCGCCTCCAAGCGTTTATAGACAATCTATCTATTGCCTGATGCCGTGATCCCCGAAGGGGTGGCCACGAACGAACCGCCCCCATGCACCTTTGTCCCCAGTCCGTCGACGGCCCTCCCCCCAACCAGCACCGCCTTCGTTCATATACTTCCTTACTCCATCCTTCCACCTCTCTATCGGTCTACCTCTCCCTCTTTGTCCCTCCACTTCGCTCTCGTACACCCTCTTAATCATTCTCTCGCTTTCCATAAGTTTTATATGGCCGAACCATCTCAAGTTGTTCCTTTTCACACTTTCCAGCACATCTATCTCCACACCACACCTCCTTCTTACTTCCTCATTAGTCTGTCTATCCCTCCATGTAACTCTGCACGCACTTCTTAAGTAATTAATTTCCACTGCTCTCACTCTTGGTCGGAGTCTCTCAACCAACGTCCATGCTTCGCTTCCATAAGTCAGTGTCGGGATTACCACACTGTCATGCAAGGGCTTCTTCACTTCCATACTGACCATCTTATTTCTTGTTACTGCTTTCAGCGTTCCTACAACCCTCTTCCCCTGTTGTACCCTCTCCCGCACTTCTTCATCCATAGTCCCATCTTTACTCAACACACTGCCCAGATACTTAAATGAGTTGACGATCTCCATAGCCTGACCGTTCAGCTTCACCTCACACTCTGTGACTTCACCCCTTTCGAAGATCATAACCTTGCTCTTCCCCGCATTTACCTTCAAATTCCGTTTTTCGCACACTGTTCCAAACTCATTTACCAGACCCTGCAACTCCCATTCATTATCACTCATCAGAACTGTATCATCCGCAAACAGCAGTATAGGTAGCTTCCACTCAATTCCCTCCCTTTTCAGCGATACACCAACAACCACTGCTCTTGATACTATTTCCTTCATGACTCCATTCATATACACAGTAAACAACCACGGGGACATCACACACCCCTGTTTCAAACCAACTTTCAGGTCAAAGAACTCGCTCTGCTCACTCTCCACACGCACCATTTGGAGGATGTCATCTTTAAAACATGATGAATAAGAACTGTATTGAATGAAGTGTCATGTGTGCATATAATATGTTGATTATCTTCAGCCATTTTTGTTTAATTTACCTTTGAAATGTGATTTTTTTTGTTTTGGTCACCCTGTAGTTATTACTGGGTATGTCATAGAAAACAGGAACACATATTATATTACCTGTCAAAAGAACCGACCTAAAAGTAATTTCCATTTGGTGTGTTTCCCGACGTCTGTGTTGATACCGATCTTGGGTCGTTTTTCTTGACTCCCTTTCTCCCTCGTGTTTAGCCTAATTCCTTTTCAGATTTTAAGACGTTCGGCCTTTTAGTTTGGTGATTTTAATACCTTTCGCCCCATTTCGTTGTCAATGTTAAGACCTTTGGTGCCATTTAGGTGTCGATTTTTTCCTGGCGAGCGATAGCTAGCCTGTAATTCTGAAACAAACCCGCCTTCGGCCGGGAAATTTTTCTACCGAAAAATTTACAAATGTATCTTGAAAGGGGCGTCATGGGAGTGTTGTTCTAGGCTTGATGGAGGTCTAGGCAGGACAGCAAATAATAAATGAATACATTTATTAAATGACCCCCAAAACGGCCCATGTCCCCTTAACCCCTTCAGTACCGGCGACGTCTTTTTACTTTATTCTGGTTACTGTTAGATGATTTTATTCAGTTTAAAATTGAACTATCTCACTTAACTATATATACTTCCACACATCCTTCTTAAACTGCCCACAATCGTCTAAATATAGCCAGAATAATATAATAAAGACGTTGCCGGTATAGAAGGGGTTAATATGTGCCAAGATCCCGTCAGTCTTGTGAGTGGGTAAAAGAAAGAAAAAAGAAAAACAAGACATAATAAATACATATATATAAATGGTTCTTATTTAATATCCAGTCATCTAGATCTGTTTGTTCCTATTCATCAATTTTATAAAGGTCCTGGTTCAGAGAAATTGCAGTGTTTAATTTGGTCTTTATAATAAGTAAGACCCGCTCTTTAACATTAATATCAAATACAAACCCCAATGTACTTGAATAAACTAATGCAAACATATGGCCCTCCCGGGATTCGAACTCGGGACACCACACCCAGAACATAAGCACCTAAACCATTACACCACCAATATATCAGGTTACGTGAAAGAACTGCTAAATGTAACAGAACTGGATTGTTGAGTCATCTGCGTAGGAATGTATTGGGTTACGAGTGAGAGATAGATCATTTATAAAAATAAGGGATAGAGTTGGGGTCAAACCTGATCTCTGAACAAGGCAGCATTTATGGAGTAACTATGTAACTAGTCTGGGTGGTTGTACAAGATTAATGTGAATTAATCGGTTTGGCGAAGTGACTGTGGGCGAATGCTCGAGAGGACGAAACGACCACCCTCCCAGTCCCCCGCCAAAAATAGTAGTCACACCCCATCAATCCCCCCCCCCCCCCCCCCCCCCGCCCCTCCCCCACCCACCACCCGCCATTCAGCAAACTAGTGTCCCGCAGCCGACACCCACACAAATAATCCACTTAGACCATTGGGCTAAGGGGTGAGGGCTGCTTGTTCTGGACCCCCTTCTCTCTCATGTACAACCCCATTAGTTTTGAGATTTTAAGACGTTCCTTCCATTAGTTTGGCCACTTTAAAACCTTTCACCCCACATCCTTGTCAATATTAGGACCTTGTATGCCATTCAGATGTCGATGTATCGCTCGCCTGTAATCTAAGGAATAACCGGTTTTCAGCCGGGACATTATTCTACCGAAAAATTAAATAATTGATCTCGACGGGGGTGTTAAGGGTGGTTGTTTTAAAGATTGATGGATGTCTAGCGAGGAAATTATAAAATATATAAATAAATAAATATACCCAAAAACCAACCATCCCCTTTAACATTAGGAGACATGATTGAGTGTAGAAAGAATATATTAAAAAAAAAAAAAAAAAAAAAAAAATCCACTCTTCTCTGCAACCCCTATTCCACCTTTAGTAAGATATTGGTTAAGGGGCAGGTAGTTGCTTTTTATCGACCCCCTTCTCCCTCATGTTTAGCATAATTAGTTTTGAGATTTTAAGACGTTCGTTCCATTAGTTTAGCGATTTAGAGACCTTTCGCTACATTTCTTTGTCGATATTAAGATCTTTTGTGCCATTTAGGTGTCGATTTTTTCCTGGCGAGCGATAGCGAGCCTGTAATTTTAGAAGGAACCGCTCGCCAGGAAAAAAAATCGACACCTAAATGGCAGGATTGGTCTTAAAATTGACAACGAAATGGAGCTAAAGTGTTGTAATCGCCAAACTAATGGGCCGAACATCTTAAAATGTCAAAACTAATGGGACTAAGCACGAGGGAGAAAAGGGTCCAGAAAAACGACCCACCTCCCCTTAACCCTTTCAAGCTCCAATACTCATTTCTGTTTTGTTTTCTGGTAATTATTAGACGATTTTATTCAGATTAGGAAGGGTATATGGTAGTTAGATTAGGAAGGGTATATGGTAGTTAGAGGGTTGATTGAGCTAGTCTTTACCCTTCTAATACCCACAGATATCCTTCCTAAGCTGCATAATATCGTCTAATGATAGCCAAAATATACTTCTAAAACGCGTCAGAGCTTCAAGGGGTTAAGAAAGCAAGCGGGCACACACGATACGTACGACTTTCCTCAGAAACATTGGGGTTAAGGGGAGATGGGTCGTTTTTCTGGACCCCTTTCTCCCTCGTGCTTAGCTCCATTAGTGTTGACATTTTATGCCGTTCGACCCATTAGTTTGCCGATTTGATCACCATTTATTTGTCAATTTCATGACCAATCGTGCCATTTAGGTGTCGATGTTTTCTTGGCGAGCGGTAGCTAGCCTTTAATTAATTATAAGAGGAACTGGCCGTCGGCCGGGACATTTTTTCCTGGCGAGTGGTAGCTAGCCTTTAATTATAAGAGGAACTGGCCGTCGGCCGGGACATTTTTCTACCGAAAAATTTACACATTTATCTAGGGGGTGTTTTTTTTCTTCTAAATTTGAGGAAGGGCTAGCGAGGAAACTAAAAAAAATATATGAATATATTATTTAATAGGAAAACAAAAAACCGCCACTAGCCCTGTAATCTTGGGCGATTTTATTTGAAAAAAGGAAAGAACCTTCGTGAGGTAAATTGGTAAACACAGTTTCTACAACCACTGATGTAAGTTCTTCAGTATGATTGTATTGTATATTGTATTAACCCCTTCTGTACCGGTGACGTATTTTTTTATTTTCTTCTAGCTACTGTATATTTAGACGACTGTGTGCACTTTATGAAGGATCTGTGGTTGTAAAAGGGGTTAAGTGTGATCGTTTGATGCCTGTTAATTACTAGAGGCCTTTTTTAAACTGAATACAATCATCTAATAGTAGCTAGAATATAGATAGAAAGACGTCGCCGATACAGAAGGGGTTAAAAGGGGAGGTTTTCAGTTTGCTCCATAAACCTCCATCAAGCTATAAAAATTACAGGGCGGGTGCCCAACCCCGAAAGGAGTTGAAATAGGGGAGCTATCCCCCCGCCAAAGGCGGCTTTCTAGGGCCTTTCCTAGCTGATGCTGAGAGGATGGGTTCTAGTCATGTGGTAATGGGCTGGTCTATCAGAGTGAGAACTGAGCGATCTCTGCCATACCCATAGCTTACTCTAACTGTTCCTTTTACTTATATATCTTCTAGATCTCAAGTGGCGGCGTCTTTTTCCGTGGATTGGCCTCCCTACTGCCAACCTAGAAGTTGGCAGATTGGGAGCCAAAGTGTCACATTTTTCCCTTACCCCTCAACTTTCCCTTCATAATTGCTGAGGGGCACAGGGCCTTGGGTGGGGCTTTGGTTTCCCGGGCGTTTCCGCACCCTCCTCAGCTCCCTGCCTTGGAGTGGCTTCGGTCACCCGGGCTTTGTTAGTGGTAAGCAGGGAGGATTTTGTGGGGGCGCTCGTTTATGGCCTTGGCCTTGCTCGAGACCTTGGGGCTGTTCGGTCAGACAACCTGGGGAACAACACCAACAACAACAACCCCAAGACAAAACACGAAAATTTTTCGTTAGAAAAATGGCCCTAAATTACAGGCACTTTGTCGCTCGCAACGATGTATAACTACAAAAAAAAAAAAAAAAAAAAAAAAACTTATAATTGACAGAAATGGGGCGAAATGTTTTGAAATCACAAAAGTAATGGGGATAAAAATTAAAATCTCAACACTAATGGGGATAAACTTGAAGGAGAAAATGGTCCAGAAAAAAAGCATCTCGAGTGAAAAATCTCCCCTTATAATAAATGAGGTACTGTTGAATGCACTTAATGGGCCGGTTTTCTGGACCACTTTCTCCCTCATGTTTAGCCCCATTAGTTTTCAGATGTTAAGATGTTTGCCCCATTAGTTAGTCGATTTTAAGCCCTTTCGCCCCATTTCTTCGTCAATATTTAGACCTTTCGTGCTATTTAGGTGTCGATTTTTTCCCTGGCGAACGATAGTGAGCCTGTAATGTTGGAAGAACCGGCCTTCGGCCGCGACATTTTTCTACCGAAAAATGTACAAATTAATCTAGAAGGGGGATTTAATGGATGTTTTTTTAATTTGATGGGGGTCTAGGGAAGAAACTAGACAAATAATGAATACATGCAAAAATCGCCAACAAAGTGAACCATCCCCCCCTTAAAAAAGCAAAAATAAATCGATCGAGTGCACGCCAAACGTCAATTTATTATAGTTATATTTAGACGTTGTTGGGCAGGTATAGGAGGATCTATGGTAGTATAAAGGGTTAAGTGTGATAGTTCAAAGCCTGTTAACCCTTTGAATACCAGCGACGTGTGTTATATTGGACTCGATTTTATACAGCTTAAGAAGGATCTGTGGTAGTCAAAAGGGTTAATTGAGATAGTTTGAAGCTTTATTATGGCTAGAGGTCCTTCCTAAGCTGAATAAAATCGCCCAATAGTTGCCAGAATATGATGGAAAGGACGTCCCTGGTACTGAACGGGTTAATTGCTGGACGTCTGTTGTCAACTGAATCAAATCGCCTAATAGTAGCTAGCATAGAAATAATAAAGACCTCGCCGGTACAGAAGTGGTGGTTATAAGGACGAATGCTTCAAGTTATCTTCACATACAGACCTTAAGGGGAGGCACACCGTTTGTTTGGTCTATTTATTCATATATTTTTTTTAGTTTCCTCCCTAGCCCTCCATCAAACTTAGAAAAACGCCCCCTAGACCCCCTTTCAAGATAAATTTGTAAATTTTTCGGTAGAAAAATGTCCCGGCCGAAGGCCGATTCCTCTTAAAATTGCAGGCTCGCTATCGCTCGCCAGAAAGTAATCGACACCTAAATGGCACGAAAGGTCTTAAAATTGACAACGAAATGGGGGGAAAGGTGTTAAAATCGCCTAACTAATGGGCCAAACGTCTTATAATCTCAAAACTAGTGGGGCTAAACATGAGGGAGAAGGGGTCCAGAAAAACCGGTCTGCCTCCCCTTAATTAAGTTGGTTTCTATGGTCCTTCTTCATTACCTATAAGTCTATTCACTGTAAGTAGGCGAGACATCATGACCTCTATCCTCTGTAACTCAAAAAGGGCTAGAGCAAATTGGCTGTATATGTCCACACCTATTCCTCGACTGACTCTTCCCAAATGGTAGACATATTAGCTCGATTACTCTAGTCGTTTGTGAGTTACAGAGGTTAGAGGTCATGGTTTCTCGCCCACTTACAGCGAATGGACTATAGTTCTATTCTTCAACGAGCAGGCAAGTGAAGATCAGACAGTATTTTGGTGCTTTGAGTTCCGTTGAATATAATTTAAGGGGAGATGGGTCTTTTTTCTCGTCCCCTTTCTTCCCTCATGCTTAGCCCCTTTGGTTTTCTGAACCTAAGACGTGCAGCTAATTAGTTTGTCGATTTTAAGACCTTTCGCCCCTATTTGTCAATATTAATGCTCTTCGTGTCATTTAGGTGTCGAGTGTTTTCCTAGCGATCGATAGCGAGTCTGTAATTTAGGAGGAACCGGTCTTCGGCCGGGACATTTTTCTACCGAAAAATGTACAAACATATCTTGAAGGGGAATCCTGGGGTTGTTTCATTAAAGTTTGATGGAGGACTAGGGAGGAAACTAGCAAAATGATATATAAATGAAAAGCTGTTTGCTACTTAAATATTGGCCATCCATCCTAAAAGCACTCAACCATCCACTAACCTCTCAGCCACACCTTGTCCATTATCCCAGGGTGGGGGACTTGGGTAGCTTTGAAGAACAGAGTCCCGCCGATTTGATATATACGCCATTTTGATTCCTATACGCGGTAACTATTGATTATACTATATATGCATTCAGATATCTACCTTTATACACATGGGCTTTATACCTATGTCTATGATACAATATATCAGGCTACATTACTCTAGCTTCTAACTACATCGAGTCTTTGACAGAAACATATCTGGGTTTCGAGACGATGAGCTTCTCACTTTAGACCCGCTATGTTGGTACTCTGTTAGTCTAGGTACTATATTTCTGACAGGGGGCAAATCGTGACACAGGTGTTGGCGGAAAAGACGAACGCACTTAAAATGTAATACAATTATTTGACGATTACCTTCACACATACGCACATTATATATATACTGTATATATATATAATTATATATATATATATATATATATATATATATATATATATATATATATATACACTATGCTAGTATCTGGAGAAACGAGCTTACTTAGTCGGTTATGCGATCTAGAATATCCGAGTTATTTAGATTTATAATAATTGTGCACTTCTGGTTAGTCACTTTATTGCTGTGCCCATTGTTTGGTACAGTTGGCCAAATAAATCACTTCGCCGTTCTCATTACGTTTTGCTCGCTGTGTGCTGTAATAATGTCTGTCGGATGTTCAATATGGTGTGTATAGATAGGAAAATATGTGTATATCTCACTTGAAACTATGAATTAAACCTTAGATAGTGCTGACACCAATTATTGATCGAAATATACTTGGTGACGAGGCATCACTTATTAGCGCGACTGAACATCAAACTCTTCTGCTTTAACCTTAACCCCTTCTGTATCGGCGACGTGCTCTTCACTATATTCTGGCTACTATTAGACGATTGTATTCAGTTTCAAAAGGGCCCGCTGCAATTAACATGCTTCGAACCATCTCGCTTAAGGGGAGATTTCCACTTGAGGGATTTGTTTCCGAACTTCCTTCTCCCTTATGTTTAGCCCCATTGCTTTTGAGATTTTAAGACGTTTGCCCCATTAGTTTGACGATTTTAATAACTTTTGCCCCATTTCTATCAATTTGAAGACCTTTCGTGCCATTTAGGTGTAGATTTTTTCCTGGCGAGCGATAGCGAGCCTGTAACTTAAAAGGAATCGGCCTTCGGCCGGGACATTTTTCTACCGAAAAATGTACATATTTATCATGAAAGGGGGTCTAGGGGATGTAATTTTAAGCTTGATGGAGGTCTAAGCAACACACTAGAAACCTCCCCTTAACCCTTTTTGTAACCACAGATCCTTCTTTAACTGCACAAAATCCTCTGAATATAGCTAGAATAATTTGAAAAAGACGTAGCCGGTACAGAAAGGGTTAAGAGGTATTTTTCACAATTAGAAAAATATTTGAGTAATCGATCCAACATTTCAGAATTTTAAGAAGTTACGTGGAAATATGTATGTATGTATGTATGTATGCATGCATGTATGTATTTATGTATGTACTCAGGCTCATTGCCCATTTTTCCTATTTTGTATTTTAGTTTATTTATTCTTTTTGTATTATTTCCGGGGGTGGCCGACTCGAGACAGAGCCCAAATAGGGACAACACAACACAACAGAAAACAATGAACACACACAAAATAATACAAACAATGCACACACATATAGGTCACGTGGAGATAATGGCTAATACAATATAATGCCCAGCTCGGTTGCATAAACAAAAACATATATTACAAAATAACAGTGTTGGTCGAACTGGAATAACCTCGTGATGATGTGCAGTCAGGCGATAAAAATAACTTGCAGAATAGTCGCACGAAGTGAAATCTTGGGAAAAAACTATCAACCTTACTGTCAAGTTTGATGGAGTGTTGGGTAATGTTTATGAGTTGGTGTTGGTGTGTGGGGTTTGAGGCTGGACCACCATCACACTAGCTGGCTTGATGCACTCTACGATATACTATATATATATATAATTATATATATATATATATATATATATATATATTGCTGTTATACCCTGTTCCAAATAAGTAGACCAACACTTTTGAACATTAACCTCTATAACTCACCAACGACTAGAGTAATCGAGCAAATATTTCTACCCTTTGGGAAGGGTCAGCCAGGGAACAGGTGTGGACATTGACAGCCCATAGTATGATGAATGTTTAATAATTGTAATGTTTGTTTGAATTCTGGACAAACCTTTAAGGGGGTAGTGCTTGGTGTTTGGTCTATATAAATACTTATTAAATGTATTAGTTAGTGTCCTCGCTAGACCTCCATCAAGCTTAAAAAATAAATAAAACAAAATACCCCATGGACCCTCTTTCAAGATATATTTGTACATTTTTCGCTAGAAACATGTCGGGGAACAATCAGGGTATTAATTTGACGTTTCGGTGGGTTTTGTGGTAATGCACTGATACTAGGTACAACACAAATTCCATCCCAATAATATCTTCTCATTGACATATCGGCATTCGAACCCGGCTCCATTGGATTACCAGTTCAGTGGCAAGACCACTCCACCACACCTCCGAAAGTATTTAAATTCGACAAAGTAATGGGGCGAACGTCTTAAAATCTTAAAACTAATGGGGCTAAACATGAGCAAGAAGGGTGACCAGCAAGACAGTCCATCTCCTCTTAACCCTTGTCTGGTGGGGGTGGACTTAAGTCGGGCTAGAGAAGAAAGGACTATGTGGCGGGGACCGACTTAAGGCGGTGTGCAATTCTGAGCAATATTTGGCTCTGAGAGAGAGACGCGCGGTGGGAGGAGCGTAGGCCGGCTCTGACCGCTCGGCACGGCTCTCGCGCCAGTACTGGGCCCTACTCCACACACACCCACACTCACTGCCTCGCTACACAGGGAATTATGTAAGGAAATTACCGTATTTTAGGGATTTTGCACTCGTCTTCCACGATCGTTGCAAGAGAACGCGTGGTCGTAGAAGGATGGTTCTGGTGTCATTGGAAAGCTCAATTATCGCCCTTTCAGGGATACATAATTGTATTACGCTCTGGCTCTTGTTTATGCATGAAAATGGGCACGGAAACAAGATCGTTTAGGGTAAAACCACCCGCTTGGCGGGTAGTAGAAGTTAGTGACGGGCCCGCTCGTAAGGCGTTAATGGTGCGTTATGACGCGTTATAATTAAAATAATCTTTTCCCTTTTGATGGCCACAGATCCTTTCTAAGCTGTCTACAATCTTCTAATGATAGCCAGAATATACTGTTAAAATACGATATAATCGATTCTCCTGGTGTTAACCCTTTGAGTACCAGCGACGTGTGATATATTTTATTCTAGCTATATTTAGACGATATTGTTCAGCTTAGCAAGGATTTATGGTAGTTAAAAGGGTTGACTTAGTTAGAAGCCTTATTATTGCTAGAGGTCCTTCCTAAGCTGAAGAAAGAAGAAAGAAAAGGTCGTCACCGGTACTGTATGGGTTAACATTTATCCAGGATTTTGATCATTCTTCCTTCTCTCTCTCTCTCTCTCTCTCTCTCTCTCTTAATGACAGTCTTCCTCCTCTGGTTTGCGGAGTATAAGTGACAGGTCTGTAATTATCAGGAATGCCAAATTATACGCTTTTGTGCATTCACTTTTGATATGGCAGGGTGGTAATTACACACACAGACACGCACGCACACACACACACACACACACACACGCACACACACACACAGTCACGGTGGCCGAGCGCGCTTAGTAAACTGTATTTGGAGCGCTAGCTCCGGTGTCGGGGGTTCGATCCCAAGCGCCGGCGCTGGTAGTGAAGGCAAGGTCTGGATGGACCGCCTCGGGGGACCCACAAAGTCTCCTGCCCATGTCCTACTCCCTCGGGAGTATGTAGGCGCTCTCGTTAGCAGCCAGGATTAGTCTGTTGATCCCTTAGGATAAGATCTACGTTAAGTCTGTGTATTGAAATAAACCGATTAAACCGATGATTATATTAGTACTAACCCACACACTCTCATTATGCTTACGTATACACAGGAGTTCATTTTACTTTCTTAATGTGGTTTATTACAAAACATGTGTGAATATCAAGTGTAAATGCTGTTTTTAGAATTGAATTTCACTAGATAGTTCAACTACTATTCAACTACTAAATCTGACTTATATTATCTACTAAATTAACTAAATCTAACTGCTACAGCTGACTAAACTAAGAGCTGCTAGTTTTCAATCCATTGCAACTTACTGCTAATAATATAACTGTTTATTCGGCCTCTGCACATATAAGCAGCCAACCCATTCTATGTTAAGGGAGCCCACCTCGCTTGTTTTTATCTTTCTCTCCCTCTCTCTTTGGCTTGTATCCATTCGGCCCTATTCAGCCTACTGTTTTAAGACATTTACCCCCATCCAGGTGTCAATATTTCCCTGGCGAGCGGTAGCGAGCCAGCATATATATATTTTTTTGTTTTGACAGCAAGCTAAATTTGTAAATTTTTCGATAGAAAAATTTCTCCGGCGAAGACGGATTTCTCCATACAATGTTGGCTCACTATCGCTCTTCAGGAAGAAATTGACACCTGGATGGGGATAAACATCTTAAAACAGTTGGATGAATGGGGCCGAATGGATACAAGCCAGAGAAAGAGAATAAAAGCAGGTGACCCCCCTTAATTATATAACATGACAGGTTCTGAGGTTCTCTTGTACGGTTGGCCAAATGAGTCGTATCGCCGCTGTCATTACGTTTGGCTCGCTGTGTGCTGCATTAATGTCTGTCAGATGTTGAATAGGGTGTGTAAAGATAGGAACATGTCTGTATATCTCACTCGAAACGATCAATTTATGCTTAGATAGCGCTGATACCAATTACTGATCGAAATATACTTGGTGCCTCGACATGACTTATTTGGCCGACTGTACTGTATCTATTTATTGGTCGATATATTTATCAACTTATTATTTGTTTAGTTTCTTCCCTAGACCTCCATCAAGCTTAACAAAATATCCCGAGGATCCCCTTCTATATATATTTGTAAATTTTTTGGTAGAATATTGTCCTGGCTGAAGGCCCGCTCCTCCTAAATTACAGACTCGCTATCACTCGCCGGGAAAAAAATGACACTTATATGGCATGGTTCGAAGGTCTTAATATTGACAAAAAAATGGGGTGAAAGGTCTTAAAATTGCCAAATAAATGGGTCGAACGTCTTAAAATCTGAAAACTAATGAGGGAGAAGGAGGGCCAGAAAAAACAACCTACCATCCTTTAAGGCAATAACAGAATTTCCTAAAATAAAGAGGAGTGCTCCGTAAATGTAAAATACCCACAGCACGCAAACACTGGTGGGAAAAGTGCGGACGATCTTTATCACATAAACGGTAAATGCTGCTTAAGGGGGGGTCACCGTTTTTTGTTTATCTTTCTCTTCTTTTCTTTCTTTCCCTGGCTTGTATCCATTCGGCCCCATTCAGCCAACTGTTTTAAGACGTTTATCCCCATCCAGGTGTCGACTTCTTCCTAGTGAGCGACAGCCAGCCAGCATTGTATGGAGAAATCCGGCTCCGCCGGAGAAATTTTTCTATCGAAAAATGTACAAATTTAGCTTGCTGTCAAAACAAATATATATATACAGTATATGGTGGCTCGCTACCGCTTGCCAGGAAAATATTGACACCTGGATGGGGGTAAACGTCTTAAGACAGTTGGTTGAATGGCGCCGAATGGATACAAGCCAAGGAGAGAAAGAGAAAACAAAGCGAGGTGGGGTCCCTTAACCCCTTATGTACCGGTGGCGTCTTTTTAGTTTGGTTCTAGCTATATATAGAAAATTTTGTGCAGCTTAAGATGGATCTATCGTAGTAAAAAGGGGTAATTGAGATAGTTCGAAGCCTGTTAGTTGCTGGAAGTGTTTTTTAAAGGGAATATAATCGTCTAATATTAGCAAGAATCAAATTAAGAGACGTCGCCGGTCCAGAAGGAGCTAAATTAGCGTTAATTAGAAGTTAATTTCGTAAACACCAGCAAGCATTTAGTTATTATTTGATTTCAGCTATATATATAAACATTTTATGAAGCTTACGGAGGATATATGATAGCTAAACTAATCAATTGAGATAGGCTGTAGCTTTTGAATGGGTAGACGTCTTCCGTGAGCTGAATAAAATATTGTAATAGTTGCCAGAAGATAATACGTAGGACTGCATGAGTTAATGATTTAGGGGTGTTAAAATGTCAAAATAATAAGAGCACTTTACAGAGAACCCCTTTAGCAATTTATATTAATACTGACATAATTATGTTCATGATGTTCTTAAGGGAACAGACCCGTTTTTCTTTTCTTTTCTGGGTAGTAGCCTTTCGACCACATTTAGCCTTATTCTCATCCAGGTGTCGATTTGCACCTGGCGAGCCAGCATATTGTGAATTATGTTTTAGACAGCTGACTTTATTTTACATTTTTCTACCGAAAAATGTCTCCGGGGAAGCCGGATTTTTCCATACCATTATGGCTCGCTGTCGCTCGCCAGGAAAAAATCGATACCTGAATGAGGAGAAACGTCTTGAAACATTAGGCAGCATGGGGCCGAATGGATAAAATTCAAAGAAGGTCGGTCCCCTTAAAATTATTGAATTAAACTACTTTCATTGTAGACAGATCCCAGTGCCCATGAAATTATGCTTCACTTACCTCCCTCTGTACCGGCAACGTTTCTTTACATTTTTTTCTGGCTGTATTTAGACGATTTTGTGCAGTTTTAGAAGGATCTGTGGTAATAATTAATAGTTGTTGTAGTTTTTCCCCAAGCTGCCCGGCCGAACAGCCCCAAGGCCCCGAGCAAGGCCAAGGCCATAACCGAGCGCCCCCACAGAACCCCCCCCCCCCCCCGCCGACCACAATAAAGCCTGGGTGACCGAAGCCACTCCATGGCGGGGAGCTGAGGAGGGTGCGGAAACGCCCGGGAAACCAAAGCCCCACCCAGGGCCCTGTGCCCCTCAGCAATTATGAAGAGAAAGTTGAGGGGCAAAGGAAAGATGTGACGCTTTGGCTCCCAATCTTGGTAGATTAGGAGATCAATCCACGCAAGAGACGTCGTCACTTGAGATCTAGAAAATATACAAGTAAAAGGAACAGTCAGAGTAAGCTATGGGTATGGCAGAGATCGCTCAGTTCTCACTCTGATAGACCAGCCCATCACCACATGACTAGAACCCAATCCTCTCAGCATCAGCTAGGAAAGGCCCTAGAAAGCCGCCTTTGGCGGGGGGATAGCTCCCCTATTTCAACCCTTTTCGGGGTTGGGCACCCGCCCAATAATTAATAGTTAAGTGAGATAGTTCGAAAGCCTGTTAATTGGTGGATGCCTTTTTTAAGCTGAATAGAATATATTAGTAGCTAGCATAAAGTTAAAAAGAGGGAACCGGTGAAAAGGGTTAAGGGGAGATGGGTCGTTTTTCTTGATACGCTTTTCCTTCATGTTTAGCCCCATTACTGCTCAGATATTAAGATGTTTGGCCAATTAGTTTGTCGATGTTTAGACTTAACGCCCCATTTCCTTGTCAATATTCAAACCTTTCGTTCAATTTTGGTGTTGATTTTTTTCCTGGCGAACGATAGTGAGCCTGTAATTTTGGGAGAATCGGCCTACGGCCGGGAAATTTTCTACCGCAAAATGTACAAATTATTCTAGAAGGGGGATCTATTGGATGTTTATTTAAGTTTGATGGAGGTTTAGATAGGAAACTAGAAAAATAATTAATCAATCCATCCATCCATCCATCCATATACTTAGGCCCAATCCCCACTTCTTCTTTTTTTTTTTTTTTTTTTTTTTTTTTTTTTTTTTTTTTTTTTTAATAATTGAAAACATCGACCAACAAGTGAACCACCCCCTCTAAACTTAGCTTAGATAGTGAACGGAATCAAAGTAGAGACTATTTTTTTTCGTAGGGTGTTAGCGGTTATGTAAAGTAGTAGTAGTAGTATTAGTAGTGCTAACCAGTAATATTAGTTAGTCTCTCGTGGTAGTGGGCTGTACGGGAAATATTCACTTGGATTTTTTTTTTCGGGACCCGCTTCTACCTAATGCTTAACCCTATTAGTTTTGAGATTTTTAGACGTTCGTCCCATTATTTTGGTGATTTTGATACTGTTCGCCCCATTTCTGTCAATTATAAGACCAATCGTGCCATTTAGGTGTGTATGTTTTCCTAGTGAGCGATAGCCACCCTGTAATTTAGGAAAACCGGCCTTCGGCCGTGACATTGTTCGACCTACAAATGTACACATTTATCTTCAAAGGAGGTATAAGGGGTGTAATTTTATGCTCGATGGAGGTCTAGGGAAGAAATTAAAAGCCACCCTTTAACCCCTTCTGTATCGGCGACGTCTTTTTAATTATATTCTAGCAATATTAAGGCGATTGTGTGCAGTTTAAGAAGGATCTGTGGTCGTCAAAAGGGTTAAGTGAGATGGTTCGAAGCCTGTTAATTGTTGGAGGCCCTTTTCAAACTGAATAAAATCGTCCAATAGTTGCCAGAATAAAGATAAAAGAAGGGCGGCGGTATTGAATGGGTTAAAGATTTTGACGCAGTTTGGCAGTCTATTCTGGCTATCACTAACACTCCCCTGAAAATAAGTTATAGGAAATCGAACGGATTGCCTCGGCATAGGGTGGAGGCGATTCATTAGCGGCCACCCTCTTGTGGCTCAGGGACGTCTGGCAATAGATAGGCAGAGAGAAGGTAGACGGTTCCATGTCATCTCAACCAGTAGACCATTTCAACCAGTAGCTCTCAACCAGTGCCAAATTTACCCAGACCAACCGAACCAGTGCCAAAATATAGTACTAACCTAACCTAACCTAACCGTATTGGTTGATTTGGTACCGGTTGAGAGCTACTGGTTGAAATGGTCTACTGGTTAAGGGGAGATTTACACCTGAAGGATTTTTTTTCTGGACCCCTTTCTCCCTCATGTTTAGCCCCATTACTTTTGAGATTTTAAGACGTTCGCCCCAATAGTTTGGAGATTTTAAGAACTCTCGCCCCATTTCTGTCAATTTTAAGACCTTTCGTGCTATTTAGGTGTCGATTTTTCCCTGGCGAGCGATAGCGAGCCTGTAATTTAAGAGGAACCGGCCTTCGGCCGGGAAATTTTTCTACCGAAATATTTACAAATTTATCTTGAAAGGGGGTCTAGGGGGAGTAATTTTAAGCTTGATGGAAGTCTAGGGAACCAACTAAAAACCTCCCCTTAAGTTGACCGGTCACCAAGGTAGACACGTTATAATATCAACTGTCCTGCATGCCAATAAGGAGGGATGGGCTCGTTTATTTATTTTTGTTTAAATAACTTGTCCTCGTCACGTGCCTCATACCACACCACGCAAGAGATATATGACCACAATATATATATATAATATATTTGGATGCTGATCTAATTTCATTATTCGGCTGGTGTATACTTTCAAAGGTGACTGAACCCGTTTACAGATTATATCACCTCTATCTCAGATCTCTGTGTGACGGCTCGTACAACTAAAGATCTCTGTGTGACGGCTCGTACAACTAAAGATCTCTGTGTGACGGCTCGTACAACTAAAGATCTCTGTGTGACGGCTCGTACAACTAAAGATCTCTGTATGACGGCTCGTACAACTAAAGATCTCTGTGTGACGGCTCGTACAACTAAAGATCTCTGTGTGACGGCTCGTACAACTAAAGATCTCTGTGTGACGGCTCGTACAACTAAAGATTCTTCACACCAAGTTACCTGACCACTCTCCCTCGACCATCACTGTCTCACCATTATTAAGGGGAGGGTTTTAGTTAGTTCCCTAGACCTCCATCAAGTTTAAAATTACACCCTCTAGATACCCGTAGATTACTAGATTACACCTTTTCAAGATAAATGTGTACATTTTTCGGTCGAAAAATTTCCCGGCCAAAGGCCGCTTCCTTTTAAATTACAGGCTCGCTATCGCTCGCCAGGAAAAAATCGACACCTAAATTGCATTAAAGGTCTTAAAATTGACAGAAATGGGGCGAAAGTTCTTAATTATGGGGCGAACGTCTTAAAATATCAAAATCAAACATGAGGGAGAAAGGGGTCCAGATTTTTTTTTTTAAGAGGACTGTTTTTTGTTTTTTCAGTTAATCATATCATTGTTTTTTTCCTCGCTAGACCTCCATCAAGCTTACCCCCCCCCCCCCCAGACACCCCTTCATGAAAAAGTTGTACATGTTTCGGTAGAAAAATGTCCCGGTCGAAGGTCGGTTTGATGACCTTTCGTGCCATTTAGGTTTCGATCTTTTCCTGGCGAGCGAAAGCGAGCCTGAAATTTTAAGAAGAACCGGCCTTCGGCCGGGACATTTTTCTATCGAAAAATGTACAAATTTATCTTGAAAGGGGGTCTAGGGTATTTTTTTAAGCTTGATTGGGGCCTAGTGAGGAAACTAAGAAATAAAGGAATGAATGACCAAACAAACGGCTCGTCTCCCCTTAAACTATTTGTCCTACACCTTGTATTACTTATGTATAAACTTATCTGTGGGTGTTGTTTACGTCTTTCTAATAAGTCCACAGATCAACACATATTTTGTTTTCTTCTCTCTCTCTCTCTCTCTCTCTCTCTCTCTCACACACACACACTCTCTGTTTCTCTCTCACACACACACACTCTCTCTCTCTCTCACATACACACACACACACACACACTCTCTCTCTCTCTCCACTAGGCGATCTCGTAAATAAACACAATCGTCACTTAGCGTAGGACCGACGACCACGGAATGAGAGCATTGGGAAGGAGGGAGGGATGCTGTTCAAGATTACGCTGCCATCACACATCTAAATTTAATTCGGTGTCATATAAACACTATAAATTCTAGTCTATCTAACACTTTTATATATGATAGTAACTGCTTTAGAGGAGATAATACACTTTAGGAAAATATCTTGCTTAACCCCTTTACCGCCATAACGTAAATGTCATCATATTCTGGTTACCATAACACGATTTTCTTAAGTTTATAATCTACCAGTTCGACTCAAATGGGAAAATACGATCTCCACAAACCCTCTGAATTACACAGGTCAATCTTAAATTCCATAAAATGGTCTAATTTAACCAGAATCGAAAGTAAAAATACGTCATGGTGTTGAAGGGGTTAACTAAATTAATTCCCAATATTATTTTGTTTTTGTAATCCTTTACTATAAAATATGTTTTAATCGACAAATATATTATGCTAGCATAGTATAATAATTCATCAGAAAATTTGACTCAAGTATAATTTGTGATTTGAAAATGACCTAGATGTGTGTGAATTTGTATTTTGTTTTTGTGTGTTCATTGTTTTCTGTTGTGTTGTCCCTATTCTGGCTCTGTCTTGAGTCGGCCACCCCCCAAAACAGAAAATCAGAAAAAGGAAAAGAGGGGGAAAAAATAGGAAAAGTGGGGATTGGGCCTGAGTATATAGAATAGAATAGGAAATAAGTATTGGATTCTGTTGACGTAAATAAATTGGATTAACTGCTGCTAAACTGCAGTCTTCATACCATAATTATCCTCTCTATCGATGAAGTTTTGATTCTTAAGTAACACCCCGTTCCTAACAATAATATTTTAATTACAAACCCAAATGCACTTGAATAAACCAATTAAAGCATATGGTCCTCCCGGGATTCGAACTTGGGACACCACACCCAGAATATAAGCATCTAAACCATTACACCACCAACACAGTATGCCAGCTTTACCATAGACAGGCAAATCAGAATGCTATTATGCACAAATATCTCTAAATAGCTCCACTTCTTACCCTGAACTACCTGAACTACCCTGAACTACCCTGAGCAACCCTGAACTACCCTGAACAACCCTGAACTACCTGAACAACCTGGACTACCCTGAACACCCTGAACAACCTGAACTACCCTGAAGTACCCTTGCTCGGGGCCTTGGGGCTGTTTGGCCAGGCAGTTTGGGGAACGACAACAACAACAACCCTGAACAACCTGAACTACCCTGAACTACCTAAACTACCCTGAACAATCTGAACTACCCTGAACTACCCTGAACAACGGTACACATCTGCTGATATCATGGATAAACCCAGTACATTTATCAAGGGCAGATGGCCGTATTTATTTGTTAATTTATTGATCTTTTAATTATTATTTGCTCATTTATTGATCTTTTAATTATTATTTGCTCATTTATTGATCTTTTAATTATTATTTTAGTTTCCTCCCTAAACTTCAATCAAGCTTAACAAATACACCACGCCAAGACCCTCATTCAAGCTAAACTTGTACATATTTCGATAGAAAAATTTCCCGGCCGAAGGCCGGTTCTTCTTAAATTACAGACTCGCTATCGCTCGCCAGGAAAAAAATCGACACCTACTGTATATGACACGAAAAGTCTTAATATTGCCAAAAAAATTGGTCGAACGTCTTATAATCTGAAAACTACTAATAGGGTTAACCACGAGGGAGAAGGATGACCAGAACAGTAGACCATCTCTTAACACCATCTGATCCGACGTCTTGTGGGTTATTATGAATCTTTGTTTGGAGATTTACTTGTTTTGTTTGCCATTTTCTATCAATGTATGTTGATTTGTCACCTAGGCTAACATAAATGCCTTCCCAGATTTCCTTAACAACAAAATGATAATAATAATAATTCATATACTAATTAAATATGGAAATATATCAGTCCCACCCAGCCGCCCTTCAAGCTAATTTTTTGCATTTTTCTGACGTAAAATGGCCAGAGCGAACAATGATGTCTTTTAAGTTACAACCATGATATCGCAAGTCCAGAATGTAATCGACACCTGCATGGGGTGAAGCGTCTCATTATCTGACCAACTTTGGGGGAGACTCTTATTACTGGCAGCTTTGCCTTTTGTTTCCTTAAGGGGGGTGAACTGCTTTTTGTTATTTCTGTCCTTTTCTCTCTTTCTCTGGCTTGTATCCATTCTGCCCCATTCAGCCAACTAATTTAAGACGTTTATCCCCATCTAGGTGTCGATTTCTTCCTGGCGAGCGATAGCGAGCCAGCATTATATGAAGAAATCCGGCTTCGCCGGAGAAATTTTTCTATCGAAAAATGTACAAATTTAGCCTGCTGTCAAACAAAAATAAAAAATACACTGGCTTGCTACCGCTCACCAGTAAAAAATTGACACCTGGATGGGGATAAACGTCTTAAAACAGTAGGCTGAATGGGCCAAATGGATACAAGCCAGAGAAAGATAGAAAAGGACTGAACAAAAACAGGTCACCCCCCTTAATACACATGCAAAAAAACAAAAAAACAAAACAAAAAACTTCTCGCACGTTTGGAAACACGACAATATCACCCTGTTGGTCTATCTATCTATCTTTCTATATACTCAGGCCCGATCACTACTTTCCTTTTTTTTTTTTAAAGATCAAACTATATGCATCGGTAATATTATTATGGTGTGGAGTCCTTACAAGGTCGGGCAGTGAAGGGGGTGACTGGCGGAGGATAAATCTCGGTAATCAGGCGTTAATTAACGGATGGGAACTACTGATTAAGATTCTGTTAGAAGCCCGATACCTTGACTAAAAGCTAATTGCATTCTTGTTGCCATTTAGGGAAGTGGTAATGTTGGGTGAGATTACTGAGGCGTGGTGGGTGGTTACAGGAGGTGGTGCTGGTACTGACATGAAGAAATATAAAGGAAACCAAGCAACAACATATAATTTGATCCCAACGAGGTAGATTGTAGCGAGTCAAACTAAGCTAAGGATCTCATGTACATAATATAATAATAGATAAATCAGTCCATGCTGCTGATATCTGGGTAGAGAAAATGAATAAGAGTCGCCATGCATTCACAAGAAAATTGAAGAAAATACCTTAACGAAATGGATAAAAAAATAGCAACATTATCTATCATAGGATGCCTATTCATTTCTAAATATAATTAATCGAGGAGGGAGGGAGAGCGAGATATTTGTTGATGACATGTGTTAATTATGGGATAGTGAAATGGTGTATCGATCCTTTTTTGGTACAATCGGGAATATTAAGTGTTGTCATAGATTCCAGTGGTTTTCGCTCAACAAGTGGTATTGGTATCTTTATAGTTACTGGGAAAAGTGCTTATTCTTCTGAGTATTAGTCAGTGTCAGAAACTTTGTGAAATATCTGACAACATTTATTAACCTCGACCGTACACTGTTATGCCCCTTTCCCACTGGTGAGACAAGTCACGATTTTCGTCGCCGATGCCTTCGTTTTGTCAAATTCGCAAGAATACGTGCGACCTTCACGATTTCGACCGTTACAAAGAGATGACAAATTATACTGGGCGAAGATGTCGCCGATGTCGGCGACGCAATCGCCGACATCGGCGACGTTATCGTGGAAGTGAGCGATGGACATGATGGACATCGATGAACCTCTGCGAGGCATGTCACATTTTCAAAAATCTCTTGCGAGATCATTGCGAGGATGAAAGAATACTCGCCGTATGTTCTGCGACGTCTTCGGCGATGATCCAAGCGATGGTTCGGCGTTTACTTCGGCGAGGTGATAAGAGTATTTTTTTAAGGCACAAATTCTTGTGATGAATGAACGATTCATCTCATCGTCGATCATCAGCGTTGGCATCGCACATACGTCGGCGTCGGCGAGATCGGCGAGGTGTGCGCAGCTGAGCGAATGTAAAGTGAATGTGCTAATTGCAGAGTGGAATTAGCATATCACACCAAACTAATGGGCCGAACGTTATAAAATATGAAAACTAATGGGGTTAACCATGAGGAAGAAAGGGGACCAGAAAAACGAGCCATCTCTCCTTAATTCGGAGGAATTTCGCCGGAGACATTTTTCTATCAAATAATGTACAAATTTAGCTTGCTCTCAAAACAAAAAATATATAATGTTGGCTCGCTACTGCTCACCAGGAAAATATTGAAACCTGGATGGGGGTAAACGTCTTAAAACAGTAGGCTGAACGGGCCGAACGGATACAAGGCAAAGAGAGAGGGAGAGAAATAGAAAAACAAAAAAAACAAGGATTTTATTGGATTTTATAGAAATAAATCTATAACGATAGTATTTCGCTCTTATAGAATCCATTCCACAGCAAAATATTAAAGTCTGTTTTCACCAATAATAAATGCTTTTTATATTTTTTTGTTTTCATGAACGGCAAGAGGAAAGGTTATTCTATAAGATTTCATCAACAACAACAACAAAAATAACAATATGTGGAATTTCACTGTAGGTGAAGGCATATCATCAGTCCGCCCATATTTGCCCTAACTCTCAGTCGGTTTTCACCCATAATAATTGTTTTTTATATTGTTTTGTTTTCATGAACGGCAAGAGGAAAGGTTATTCTATAAGATTTCATCAACAACAACAACAAATATAACAATATGTGAAATTTCACCGTAGGTGAAAGATATCTCACTATAGGCCTAATAATTTTTTTTTACCCACCTCTCCGAAGTTGCTCTTTGGCCTCGGCAGGTGTGTCTTGAGTATTCCGCGACGTCGCAAGGCCCTTCGCATGCCTCGTGCGGAGCATACCCCTGGCGGGTATACTTTCGGCGAGTATTCGTGCGCACATCGACGACTAATCGACGAGGAAATCGCCGATGATCGTCGATGTTCTCGGAACATCCGAGAGCATCGGCGATCAGTCGTGCGACGTTTTGGAACATTTCAACGATTTTCTTCGTGCGACAAACTCCGCGATGTCTCGCCGATGTCGCAGATGATCGCAGAAACTCTTCGGCGATGCTCGACGATGCTTGCGAGGGTAACCAATCATCGTGAGTCCTCGTCCAAAATTTTGAACTGTGCGAACATAATGCGGCGAGGGCCCTTGCGAGGCCTGAGAGGCCTTGAGAGTCAAACGATTTTTCATGAGAGGTGTTGAGACATGTCACGAATGTACCAATTTATTGGTTTCGGCGACGAAAATCGTGACTTGTCTCATCAGTGGGAAAGGGGCATAATTACTCAGGCTTAAACTGTGTTGGTGGTGTAATGGTTTAGGTGCTTATGTTCTGGGTGTGGTGTCCCGATTTAGAATCCAGGGAGGACCATATGCTTTCATTAGTTTATTCAAGTACATTGGGGTTTGTAATTGATGATTAATGTTAAGAACGGGGTGTTGCTTATTACTACCAAATTGGAATGAAAGTTATGTCTCGTGTGATTGACAGGGCTTACAGATCACTCTACTACCATTAGCTCTTAGTTGGTAGCAATAGTAAGAATATTAGCAATTTGGCATCAGACAATGAATTAAGGGAGCCCACCTCGCTTTTTTTATCTTTCTCTCCCTCTCTCTTTGGCTTGTATCCATTCGGCCCCATTCAGCCTACTGTTTTAAGACGTTTACCCCATTAATACAACATTACCATTTGCCTTCTTCATAAAAAAGGGAACATCAATAACTGTGCGATCATAGAACATCAAGGTACAGTGAGAATAACAAATTGCACATCAGCTGCCCTCTTCCCTACTTTGCTTGTGCCCCACTTCCCCAACCGGTATAGAGCTCAGAGGGGGGTAAACATCTTAAAACGGTAGGCTGAATGGGGCCGAATGGATACAAGCCAAAGAGAGAGGGAGAGAAAGAGAAAACAAGGGAGGTGGGCTCCCTTAAGACAGTAGTAGTTTCCCCAGCCAACCTTGACCAAAACCAGTTGTTTTCGTGTTCCGTGTTGTATTAATGTCTATCAGATGTTGAATAGGGTGGGAAAGTGTAGGAACATGCTTGTATATCTCACTCGAAACGAATAAATCAAGTTTTAGATATGGCTGATACCAATTATTGATGGAAATATACTTGGTGCCGAGACATCACTTATTAGCGCGATTATACTGCATGTTAGTACTAAGACTGTACTGCATGTTAGTACTAAGACTCAGGGATCAGATACTGGAAACATATAACATGTAGTATTATCCTACGACCGTCGTAATGTTGACAGTCGATATTGTCATGCTTCTGCCAACAATACCCAAAATATGATAATTGATGATAAACACGATAATTGATGATATACATGGTAATTGAATATACTATCTTACGACTGCCTAGTTATTCAGAGGAGGGTCGAGGTATGACGTTGTTAGATGTTACGTCACTTGTCATAACTCGTTGACCACGTCGTAATTTTATGATAACTTTTGAGTATCAAGAGTCACGTTTTGAGCACTTAAGGGGAGATATCCACTGGAGGGATTTTTTTCTTGACTCCTTTCTCCCTCATGTTTAGCCTTATTGCTTTTGAGAGTTTAAGACGTTCGCCCCATTATTTTGGCGATTTTAAGAACTTTCGCCCCATTTCTGTCAATTTTAAGAATTTTCGTGCCAATTAGGTGTCCATTTTTTCCTGGCGAGCGATAGCGAGCCTGTAATTTAAGAGGAATCGGCCTTCGGCCGGGACATTTTTCTACCGAAAAATGTACAAATTTATCTTGAAAGGGGGTTTAGGGGCTGTAATGTTAAGCTTGATGGAAGTCTAGCGAACTAACTAACTAAAAACCTCTCCTTAAACGGGATATAAGTTATGAAATGGTGAATGTTACGAAAGACTTATTTCTCTGCATCTTACAGTACATATCTTTATTTATAATGTATAGGCATAAGTTTACTTCTTCAGATGACCTGTATGAGTATTGTTAACGTGAAGGATACTTTATCGGCTGAAAAGATAAAACGGTCATAAGAAGATACGACGTTGTAATTGTCTAAGACACCATGACCCTGGACTTAGGCATGCTATTACGACGTCACAGTGTCTAAATATCGTCACATCTGTACAGCAGAGACTAGCCGACACGATATAACTCTGGGTTGCCAGTAGTCCAAATATTTTATAATTTAATGTAACTGCTTCTACAACAATGAAGCAACTTTCAGTCTTCTCCTGTACTTCTCACTTCTCCGCTTGTTCTTCCTCTGTCCAATTGCTCTTCTTTCCTACTTTACTCCAGCCATCTGGTTTGGTCTTCTATGACAAGAAGGGACTGGAGTTCCCGCAGAGAGGCTCCAGTCCTGACGTTATTTTTGACTTGCAGTGTACGTGCTGGCTTAATAATCCAATAGGAGTGATAGCCTCTGAAGTCTTATTTTAACAAACTAACCTTCTATTTAACCACGATTTGTATACTTTACTTAAATGTTCTTAGGTAGCTATGATATAGGCCTCAACCAGGATTTGAACATCAATCAATCACAATGATAACCCACATCATATATATATATTTAAGGGGAGGTGTGTTGGAGTGGTCTTGCCACTGGACTGGTAATCCAATGGACCCGGGTTCGAATCACAATATGTCAATGGGAAGATATTATTGGGATGGAATTTGTGTTGTAGCTAGTATCAATGCATTACCACAAAGCTCACCGAGAATCCAGATAAATACCCCCATTGTTCCCTGATTAAATAACACTGTATGAATATTCCCATATTCAAAATATGCTACAGAGGGGCAATGCCTAGTGAGTTCACTGCTCAATAGGTGGCGTCCTGAGAGTGAAGGTCCGAGTCTAGGTGTTGAGACAATGAAGCACTGGAGCGAGGCAGCTTCAGAGATGGAGCTGCTTTGAGACGTGGGTAGGCAACTAAGCCCCATGCATCCTGCGAAAGCAATATGGCAGTGGCTGGTTGCAGCTAAAGGATTTTCACATGTCTCACCTCCTAGACTGGAACGAATCCTCACCGGCTTCACCGTTCAATGATTATCGGTTGAATGTACAGGCTCTCAGCCTGTATACAACTGTTATGCTCCGAGAGGGAGTACAGTAGTTGGAAAAAAAAAAAAAAAAAAAAAAAAAATATATATACAGTATATACGGTATATATATATATATATATATATATATATATATATAAGGGGGGATACTTGTGTTTTATTATTTGTTTATGTATTTTTTAGTTTCCTCGCTAGACCTCCATTTCCAACCATCAAATTTGAAGAAAAACACGCTTTGACTCCCCTTTGAGCTAATTTGTTATATTTTTCAGCAGAAAGATGTCCTGGCCGAAGGCCGACGGTCGGCAGTACAAAATCGACACAATTAAATGGGGTGAAATGTCTTAAAACCGCCAAACTAATGGAAGGAACGTCTTAAAATTTCAAATCTAATGGGGTTAAAATTGAGGGAAAAGGGAGTCTGGCAAAATCAACCCCCCCCTCCCCCCTTAAACCTTTTGGTCATAAACCTAGACGTGAAAAACATCGCCAGTACACCTTAGCTTAGCTTAGCTTTTACATATAGCATCTGTGTGTGGTGGAAATTGGGTAATGAGGCACTTAATATGAAATACAAGCCACATTACCTTGATAACAGTTGTAAATTAAGGGGGGTCACCTGCTTTGTTTCTTTTTCTCTCCTTCTCTCTCTTTCTCTGGCTTGTATAAATTCGGACCCATTCAGCCAACTGTTTTAAGACGTTTATCCCCATCCAGGTGTCGATTTCTTCCTGGCGAGCGAAAGCGAGCCAGCATTGTATGGAGAAATCCGGCTTCGCCGGAGACATATTTCTATCGAATAATGTATAAATTTAGCTTGCAGTCAAAACAAAAATATATATATGCTGGCTCGCTACCGCTCGCCAGGAAAATATTGACACCTGGATGAGGATAACAGTCTTAAAACAGCAGGCTGAATGGGGCCGAATGGATACAAGCCAAAGAGAGAGTGAGAGAAAGAGAAAAAAAAGCGTGGTGGGCCCCCTTAAGGTCTTCCCCAATAAACTCGAGGCAGTAAGTTCAGTTCATCGTTCTGGTTTGCAGCGCTGAATCGTGTTATCTGTATGCATAATTTACACCATGTTAACTATAATAGCCCTATAAACCCTGTTATCTTGCACAAGGTTAGGTTGGCCGGTAATAAGATAGTTACAAGTCGCGGACATTATTGCTGCATTTGTAGGTAACTTACAGATCTGTTTTTTTTTTTTTTTTTTTTTTTTTTTTTTTTTTTTTTTTTTTTTTTTTTAAGGGAGCCCACCTCCCTATTTTATCTTTCTCTCCCTCTCTCTTTGGCTTTTATCAATTGGGCCCCATTCAGCCTACTGTTTGAAGACGTTTACCCCCAACCAGGTGTTAATATTTTCCTGGCGAGCTGTAGTGAGCCAGCATATATATATATATATTTTTGTTTTGACAGCAAAGTAAATTTGTAAATTTTTCGATAGAAAAATGTCTCCGGCGAAGCCGGAATTCTCCATACAATGCCGGCTCGCTATCGCTCGCCAGGAAGAAATCGACACTTGGATGGGGATAAACGTCTTAAACCAGTTGGCTGAATGAGGCCGAATGGATACAACTCAGAGAAAAAGAGAGAAAGAGAGAAAGAAGCAGGTGACCCCTCTTAATTAATGGTAGAGCAGAAAGATAAACTTGATATTGGAGCTCGGTGTAGAAATATAACCCTTTGGACACAGCTCAAGGGGGGGGGGGGGGGCGTGTTTATTTGTTCATTTACGTATATTTTTACTATTGTTTTAAGGGGAGATATTTAGTTTGTTCACTAGACCTCCATCAGCCTTAAAATTACACCCCCTTGAGTCCCTTTCAAGATAAATTTGTAAATTTTTCGGTAGAAAAATGTCCCGGCCGAAGGCCGGTTCCTCTTAAATTACAGGCTCGCTGTCGCTCGCCAAGATAAAATCGACACCTAAATGGCACGAAAGGTCTTAATATGGGGTGAAAGTTCTTAAAATTCGTAAACTAATGGGGCAAACATTTTATAATATCAAAAGCAATGGGGCTAAACATGAGGGAGAAAGGGGTCAACAAAAAAATCCCTCAAGTGGATATCTCCCCTTAAGCTTCCTCCCTAAACCTCCATCAAGCTTGAATATCCACCCGGCCACGATCATCTTTCAAGATCAATTTGTACATTTTTCGATAGAATAATGTCCTTGCCGAAGTCTGGTTACTCTTAAAACACAGGCTCGCTATCGCTCGCCAGGAAAATATCGACACTTAAATTACACGATAAGTCTTAATATTGACAACTATATGGGGCTAAAGGTCTTAAAATCGTCAAACTAACGGGCCGAGCGTCTACAAATCTGAAAACTAATGGGGCTAAAGGGTGACCAGAAAAACGACCCATATATCCCCTTAAGGGGAGATTTACACTTGAGGGATTTCTTTCTTGTCTCTTTTTTCCCTCATGTTTAGCCCCATTGCTTTTCTAATTTTAAGACGTTCGCCCAATTATTTTGGCGATTATAAGAACCTTCGACCCTTTTCTGTCAATTTTAAGACCTTTCGTGCCATTTAGGTGTCGATTTTATCCTGGCGAGCGATAGCGAGCCTGTAATTTAAGAGGAACCGGCTTTCAGCCGGGACATTTTTCTACCGAAAAATGTACAAATTTATCTTGAAAAGGGCTCAAAGGGGTGTAATCTTAAGCTTGATGGATATCTAGAGACCAAACTAAAAACCTCCCCTTAAGCATATGCATAATCTTGGCTTCATTATGCAGGCGGGATGTGTTCGTATATTACAATGTACAAGGTTACTTTGGGTGTGTTGGTATGCTGCTTCTATAACCTGGGTGGGTTATGAAGTGTAAGTGCTCATGGCTGTGTATCTTTAAGGGGGCGTCACCGGCTTTTGTTTATCTCCTTTTCTCTCTTTCTCTGGCTTGCATCCATTCGGCCCCATTCAGCCAACTGTTTTAGGACGTTTATCCCCATCCAGGTGTCGATTTCTTCCTGGTGAGCGATAGCGAGCCAGCATTATATGGAGAAATCCGGGTTCGCCGGAGAAATGTTTCTATCAAAAGATGTACAAATTTAGCTTGTTGTCAAAACAAAAATATATATATGCTGGCTCGCTACCGCTCGCCAGGAAAATATTGACACCTGGATGGGGGTAAACGTCTTAAAGCAGTAGGCTGAATAGGGCCGAATGGAAACAAGCCAAAGAGAGAGGGAGAGAAAGAGAAAACAAGCGAAGTGGGCTCCCTTAACCCCTTCTATACCGACTACATCCTATTAACACTATTCGGATTACTACTAGACGATTTAAGTCACCTTAAAATGGGCCTCCAGCAATTGCCGACTTGCGAGTTTCGTTCTATAAGGAAGTTGGAGTTGTAGACAAAGATATTTAACAAAATGTACAGCTAAAATACGGTTGTAGTACATAAAACCAAATTCACTATACCATTTATCCATCAGAAACTTACATTATTCTTGCATTTCTCTTTAATATCGGTGTTCACGGCTCCAACTTCCTTATAGCCTGAAACTCGTAAGTGGTCAATTAACAGGCTTCTAACTATCTCCCTTAAGGGGAGATCTCCACTTGAGGAATTTTTTTCTTGACCCCTTTCTCCCTCATGTTTAGCCCCATTGCTTTTGATATTGTAAAACGTTTGCCCCATTAGTTTAACGATTTTAAGAACTTTCACCCCATATTAAGACCTTTCGTGCAATTCAGGTGTCAATGTTATCCTGGCGAGCGATAGCGAGCCTGTAATTTAAGAGGAACCGGCCTTCGGCCGGGACATTTTTCTACCGAAAAATGTACAAATTTATCTTGAAAGGGACTCAAGGGGGTGTAATTTTAAGATTGATGGAGGTCTAGGGAACACACTAAATACCTCCTCTTAACCCTCTTTTCTACCACAGATCCTTCTTAAACTCACAAAATTGTCTAAATATAGCAATAATAAAATAAAAAAATACGTCACCGGTACAGAAGGGGTTAATGACGAGTGTGTGAGCATGAACATAATATACAAGTGTTAATTGTGGGATTTTGTGTTGCATAATCATCAAGCTAATTTTGTGTTGCATAATCATCAAGCTAATTTTGTGTTGCATAATCATCAAGCTAATTGTGTGTTGCATAATCATCAAGCTAATTTTGTGTTGCATAATCATCAAGCTAATTTTGTGTTGCATAATCATCAAGCTAATTTTGTGTTGCATAATCATCAAGCTAATTTTGTGTTGCATAATCATCAAGCTAATTTTGTGTTGCATAATCATCAAGCTAATTTGGTGTTGCATAATCATCAAGCTAATTTTGTGTTGCATAATCATCAAGCTAATTCCACGTAATGCGTGTGCTGCAAAGATAGATAGACGGATAGATAGAGAGAGAGAAAAAGAAAGAGAGAGAGAGAGTTACACAGATACACAGATCTTACGGTCCCAACTAGGTGGTCCGGCCTTAATATTACTAAACAGGGACAGTTTATAGTGGAAAAATAGGCCAGTAAAGTAGAAGAGAGTGAGAGAGTGAAAGTTACACAGATACACAGACCACACAGATCATACGGTCCCAACTAGGTGGTCCGGTCTTAATACTACTAGACAGGGACAGTATATAGTGGAAGAATAGGACAGTAAATTAGAAGAGAGTGAGAGAGAGAGAGAGAGAGAGAGAGAGAGAGAGAGATAAAAGATGAGTCGGGGAGAGGGAGGGGGGCTTGGGTTAGAGATCCAAACAGTCTGATACAAATGAACCCATGATGACCACCCCTGTCTCCACCACCTAACTAATGACCTTTACCTCCCTCTCTCTCTCTCTCCCTCTCTTCTTCTTCTTCTTCGCTATCCTTTCCTTCCACTTTACCTTACTCTCGGGTTAGCTATCTCTACTAGAATTAAGTCCTGACCTCCTCGCTGGGATCGTAAGGTTTGTGTGGTCAGTGTATATATGTAAAACGATGTAAATCTCTCTCTCTCCCTTTTAGAAGAGATACTATACCCTGTTCCAAATTAGCTGGCCAGAAATTGTGAACCCTATCTCAAAAATGGGTAGAGTAAGTGTGCTGTAAATGTTCACACCCATACCCTGACTGACCCTTCCCAATGGCATAAATATTAGCTCGATTAATGTTCAAGTATTATTATTATCAAGTATTTATATAACTTCTTTGGAATAGGTATAGTAGATAAGATAGTTGATTACCTGGATTTCCATAACTTAATTATAGATTAGCAGCATGGTTTCAGGTGACACCGATCATGTCCTACCATTTTGCTGGAATGTTTCTATGAAATGAATGAGTATGATAAAAGTAGAGGCATAGACATCCTTTATTTAGATTTTCAAAAAGCTATTGACAAAGTACCTCATTGTAGGCTAACATCAAACGTGAGTGCACTAGATATCAATACATAGGTCACAAACTGGATTGAAAGTTGACTAACAGGTAGATAGCAACGAGTGGTAATCAATGGTGTTTCGGCTGAGTGGAATTCAGTAACTTTTGGAGTTCCACAGGAATCTACCCTTGGCTTTTGATGTTTTTTGTCTTCATATAATGTCAATGACATCGATATTGGTTTGTTTAGTGTGGTCTCCAAGTTTAAATATGATCCTAAATTAGTTGAACAACTCAGGATGGATCTTAACAGACTGAGTGAATGGTCTGAACCAGGGCAGATGCCACTAAACTTGGAAAAGTGCAAGGAGATGCATATCGGCCAAGCAAACCCCAATTCAGGCTACTCGCTATTGGGAAAGACTCTGGAAGTGAATGGCCTGGACAAGGATTTGGGTGATTTTGATTAACAGTGACCATAAATTCTCACAAGCAGTGCATTGAAATAGATATTATAGCTCAGAAAGTATTGGGGTACATTTAGACGCAATTGGAAAAACAGCAAAGACAAATATACCTCCCAGTACAATGCTCTGATACACACCCTCCTGTATTATGATGTTCATTTATGATCTGCACTCAGGGAATATTTAGATCGACTAAGAAGAATACAAACTAGGGCTACACAGCTTATTTAATCAATTTGGCAAACTGAGCTATGCAAATCGGCTGAGAGCTCTTTATCTCTTTTCGATGATAACACGCAGACAACGAGGTCGAATCATGGAAGATTTTACAATAATTAATGGGTTTGACAATGTGGGTTATAGCAAAATGCTTATCCTCAATATAAATACAACACGAACACATGGCTGGAGGTTGAAATTAAAACGGTTCAGCGCTAGTAGTTGTGGAATCTTGTTCACATTATATGATCTGTTTTACCTGGAACAAACGTCCCTCAGAAGTTGTTAATACTTCTTCAGTAGAGCAGTTCATGAAGAGTGGATAATATTTTGCACACAATCTCTATATTTCCACTTCGAGTATCTCCCCGGAATGGACTGCAAGGTCTTTGAAATACTAACTTCCCCTTGTTATTCCTTGTAACTCTCCCTCTCTTTCTCTCTCAAGCATACATGCAATCCACAAATAGTAAACTATATACTGTATATATATATACTGTATATATATATAATAAGGAATGAGTAATACCAGTATTTCCTCTCGGTACTATATTATTAAGGGAATAGTGGCTATTGTGTTGGTCTATTAATGTATATGTTAATTTATTTTTTAGTTTCCTCACTAGACCTTCATCAAGCTTAAAAACCACCTCCTAGACCCGATAAGATAAGATAAATAAGATAAATTTGTACATTTTTCGGTAGAAAAATATATAAATATCCCGGCCGAAGGCCGGTTCCTCTTAAAATTACAGGCTCGCTATCGCTCGCCAGGATGAAATCGACACGTAAATGGCACAAAAGGTCTTAAAATTGACAACACAATGGGGTGGAAGGTCGTAAAATCGCCAAACTAATAGGCCTAACGTTTTATAATCTGAAAAATAATGGGGCTAATCATGAGTAAGAAGGGGGACCAGAAAATCAACCCATCTCCCCTTAATCGACCCATCTCCCCTTAATCGACCCATCTCCCCTTAATCGACCCATCTCCCCTTAATCGACCCATCTCCCCTTAATTAATCATTATCCTGAATCATAACAATATAATAGTATATCCATTACTGTGTGTCCAGGCAAGCGTACTAGAGACAGTGTTGTGCTTACTACCCTCAAGACATAGGAAATTACCTCCTAGTGTGTGACATGAGCTTAAGGGGAGGTTTTTAGTTGATTCCCTAGACTTCCATCAAACTTAAAATTACTCCCCTTAGACCCCCTTTCAAGATAAATTTGTACATTTTTCGGTAGAAAAATGTCCCGGCCGAAGGCCGATTCCCCTTAAATTACAGGCTCGCTATCGCTCGCCAGGAAAAAATCGACACCTAATTGGCACGAATGGTCTTAAAATTGACAGAAATGGGGCGAAGGTTCTTGAAATCGCCAAACTAATGGGGCGAACGTCTTAAAATCTCAAAAGCAATGGGGCTAAACATGAGGGAGAAAGAGGTCCAGAAAAAAAAATCCTCCAGGTGGAAGTCTCCCCTTAACCCATTCAGTACTGGTGACATGCTTTTCATTATAGTTTAGCTATTATTGTACGATTTTATTCAGCTTAGGAAGGAAGTCTATTGATTGAAAGGCTACAGACTATCTCACCTAATCATTGTTATTACCATATATCCTTCCTAAGCTATACAAAATCGTCTAGATGTAGCTAGCATAAAATTGAACGTTCGTCGCTGGTACAGAAGGGTTTAAGGGGAGGTTTTTAGTTTGGTCTCTAGATATCCATCAAGCTTAAGATTACACCCCCTTGAGCCCCTTTCAAGATAAATTTGTACATTTTTCGGTAGAAAAATGTCCCGGCTGAAAGCCGTTTCCTCTTAAATTACAGGCTCGCTATCGCTCGCCAGGATAAAATCGACACCTAAATTGCACGAAAAGTCTTAACATTGACATAAATGGGTTGAAAGTTCTTAAAATCATCAAAATAATGGGGCGAACATCTTAAAATCTCAAAAGCAATGGGGCTAGACATGAGGGAGAAAGGGGTTAAGAAAAAATTCCCTCAAGTGGAAATCTCCCCTTAAGTAGAGATCCTATGCGCAAGAAGGTATACATGTCTAAAATGAAAGTATGGTTGCTGAATGAAGAAGATTAGAAGGATATGGTTCGTAGCTACTGGATAGGGATGACAGTGATGGGTCAAGGGATGTAAATAGCCACTGCAACTTCCTTGAACGTAGCCTTCTTGATGACACTGACAAACTTTGAGACAAAACTAAGGGTCCGCCTCCAGGTATAGCATTTCCTGGTGTTGCAACGACGAGATTGAAGATGCAGTAAAAAGATAGGGGAAATGCTTAAGGGGAGCTATTTAGTTTGTTCCCTAGACCTCCATCAAGCTTAAAATGACACCCCCTTGAGTCCCTTTCAAGATCAATTTGTACATTTTTCGGTAGAAAAATGTCCCGGCCGAAGGCCGGTTCCTCTTAAATTACAGGCTCGCTATCGCTCGCCAGAATAAAATTGACACCTGAATGACACGAAAGGTCTTAATATGGGGTGAAAGTTCTTAAAATCGCTAAACTAATGGGGCAAACGTTTTCTAATATCAAAAGCCATGGGGCTAAACATGAGGGAGAAAGGGGTCAAGAAAAAAAATCCTCAAGTGAAGATCTGCCCTTAACCCTTTCTCTACCGGTGACGTCTTATATTTTCATTCTTGCTATATTTAGACGATTTTGTGCAGTTTAAGAAGGATCTGTGGTTGTAAAAAGGTTCAAGTGAGATATTTCCAATTCTATTAATCGCAGGAGGCCCTTTCAGACTAAATGAAATCGTTAAATAGTAGCCAGAATTAAGTTACAAAAGACGTTGCCGGTACAGAAGGGGTTAAAAGCATGGACGAAAGAAGGAAGCAGGAAGGAATATCTGGCGGCAAAACGAATTGCTAAAATAAAGCTATATATACAATAAAGCTATATATACAATAAAGCTCTATATACAATAAAGCTATATTTACAATAAAGCTATATATACAATAAAGCTATATTTACAATAAAGCTCTATATACAATAAAGCTCTATATACAATAAAGCTATATATACAATAAAGCTATATATACAATAAAGCTATATATACAATAAAGCTATATATACAATAAAGCTATATATACAATAAAGCTATATATACAATAAAGCTATATACACAATAAAGCTATATACACAATAAAGCTATGTATACAATAAAGCTATATATACAATAAAGCTATATATACAATAAAGCTATATATACAATAAAGCTATATACACAATAAAGCTATATACACAATAAAGCTATATATACAATAAAGCTATATATACAATAAAGCTATATATACAATAAAGCTATATATACAATAAAGCTATATACACAATAAAGCTATATACACAATAAAGCTATATATACAATAAAGCTATATATACAATAAAGCTATATATTCAATAGAGCTATATACACAATAAAGCTATATATACAATAAAGCTATATATACAATAAAGCTATATATACAATATAGCTTTATATACAATAAAGCTATATATATACAATAAAGCTATATATACAATACAAAGACAGTTATACCACGTGTGTGACATTGACAATTCCAATGGGATCTTCAGGCTTGCTAGGCGAGTTAAGGGAGCCCACCTCGCTTTTTGTTTTCTCTCCCTCTCTCTTTGGCTTGTATCCATTCGGTCCCATTTAGCCTACTGTTTTAAGACGTTTACCCCCATCCAGGTGTCAGTATTTTCCTGGCGAGCTGGCATATAATATAATTTTGTTTTGACAGCAAGCTAATTTTGTAAATTTTTCGATAGAAAAATTTCTCCGGCGAAGCCGGAATTCTCCACACAATGCTGACTCGCTATCGCTCGCCAGGAAGAAATTGACACCTGGATGGGGATAAACGTTTTAAACCAGTTGGCTGAATGGGGTCGAATGGATACAAGCCAGGGAAAGAGAGAAAAGGAGAGAAAGATAAAAAAAAAAAAAAAACGGTGACCCCCCTTAAAGATGACAGTTGGGGGTGAGCAGTGTGTCAGGAATGATAATGGTTGGGAGAGAGGTATCCTGACTAGGATAAAAACCCACTCACCCAAGGTATATGTTGCTTCCCTTATATACGTTCACGGCCAAGTGGTTACGGTGCCCAACTCTCCCACATATACCTGGGGTGAGTGGGTTCCAATCCTGGTCAGGGTACCTCTATCCCAACCTGTCCGACATTATCATTAGATATTTGTCATTCACAGAGGTTCCATAACAGTACTAGGACGATTCAAATCATATCACTTAGCCGAGTTGGCGGGGGGAAAGTGTAAGATAGTCATGGTTGAAGTCTAAAAAAAAACTCACCACGTGTTCGAAGGCATAGTCCTCCACGAGACTATAACCTGGTTCTTCATATTGAAGTAGTTGAAGGTGCTCCCGATTTCTCCTCATGTATAATTCTACTTGAGACTGCCATCATTCAGTGTTGACATATCTACATATCCCATAATTTCAATGTATTAATAATTACTGGTTACCAACTCGAGAGCCCGAGGCAAATGTATGATGAGGTTCCAAGGTTGTGCATTAATTAAAATGCAGTCTGGTAAGCGCTGACATGCAAAAACAACTGCAAGCACATGCGCACATGCAGGTTGACTTACACACACACACACACACCCACCCACCCACACACACACACACACCCACACTCACACACATACACACCCACCAACCCACACACTCACACCCACACACACCCACCCACCCACTTACACCCACACACACACAAACCCACCCACCCCCACACACACACACACACACACACACACTCACACTGTATTTTGCATAATAACTGCACAAGTTTTCCGGGCGACATCATCCGTACAAATAATTAGGTTGGTAACTCACATGTTTTTTTGTGTATTAGTTCTATGTGTATGAAGGAGACAAAAGGCAAAGCTGCCAGTAACAAGTGTCCCCTCAAGGGTGAAAGAGTAATAGAGAGAAAATAATCAATGGAGGTTAGAGGTAATTTGGGTTTTTTGGAAAGAAGTAAGGTGTGTTTGTTAAACCGGTAGCTTTGCCTTTTGTCTCTTTGTATATTAAAACAAAATAATAATAATAGATAAATAAACACAAATCAAAAGATAAATACAATAAAAACAGTACTGCACCAAGATACTCCCTGATCCAGTATTGTACCCAAATGGCTCCCAAACAGGTAAAGTTCAATGTACCTTACTAATAGTTATATATTTTTTTTTTTTTTTTTTTTTTTTTTTTATGTTGGGTATAGTTGGAAGCCTGGGTGGGACGGAAGGGTAAATGGGTAATCAGGCGTAACCATACCATACTATAGCTATAACTTAGTAGGGTACGGTTGTTGTAAGGATCTTCTATACCGCCTTGTGGTTGGTTGTGGATGTTGACACCAGCTAAACTATTGTACAAACACTATAATATATATAATTGTATACAGATGGTGATGGGTATTTAACCTATATATATATATATATATATTCTTTGTCTAGAAGTGCTGTATAAGAGGATCCTCCCCACACATGCGAACAATACTCAATATACAGCCGAATTGTGACCCTGTACAGAGCAAGAAGTTGTACAGGAGTAAAGAATCCCGGAGGCGGTTGAGCAGACCCAACTTATGGAAAGGTGTTTTAGCAAGAGTGTTAATATGGTCTTTCCAAGAGAGATCAGAAGAAAATGTGACACCCAAAACTCTGAGAGTAGATGAAGGGTTGATTTGCGTATTATTGAAGTTTAGGGGAGTTCTTGACAGTTAGTTTAATGGAGCAATTTGGTTTTGGAAGCATTGTAAGTAACAATATTTTTTCTGCCCCCGTTGGAAATTGTTGATAGACAAGAAAATAAGTGTTCTATGGCCTCATCACGTGAGTTTTTGAGTGATTGTTTGCTGGGGCGTTCTGAAAAACAAGTTAAGTAGTGTAAAGTAGAGTCATAGCATATGAATGGATAGGACTGGACATACAGTTGAGAAGAATATTAATCCAAGAAGTGCGATAAGTCTCACGGAAGTATCTGTATATGGTACGTGATAGGCCTCACAGAAGCAAGACCATGAAAAAACCCTTACATAATACCCCAGGCCCTCTACAAAAAAGGAGTATATGATTAAGTAATTCTTTTCTAGTACATCCTACCCCTCATCCACATGTGTCTCAACCTCCCCCTTCCCCTCCTTCCTCACCTTTTTTCCCCTTTCTTACCCTTCCTCAATTATCGGGTATTTTTCCTCTTATTTCCCTCATGTATCAGTTATTGTCCGCGCCAATTATCGTCAGGCGGATTCGGAGGCAGGGTTGAGTCATCTAGAGACCCTTTAGAAGTGTGATATCTCTGCTCAATACATTACCAGATGTTGCAGAGGGAAGATGTATGTCTCTCGGCAGGCTGACCCAGAAAACAACCGGGCGGTGAAAATATACGTTTTCCACCACCCAATTGCTATTCCCACTTCTGTTATCACTCTTCAATGTTCATATGTTCATCATATAAGTAAAAGAAATGCACATATATAAGAAATAATGCTTTATATGGTAAATATAACAAATTCTGTCAGAATCAAAGGGTTTAATTGCACACACAATGACATTTGTCAACACCCCATTCTCGCGCTACTCGGGTTAATCAACCCACAGAACCCCAGCGACGCAAACCATACGTCCTCAATGTATGTAACGCTAAACCCCAGCGACGCAAACCATGCGTCCTGGCCGGTCCGGTCCCAATTATTCCGGTCCTATGGCACCTAGAGGGCTCAGATTTGTATGGGAACTGTGTAAGTATCCCACGCAACCTTGACGATGGTTGAAAACTCTCAAAGTCCAACCGCGTGCGCGTGAGCGCGCAAAACCCGGTAATTTGGGTGTATTTGCCTTCAATTTTTTACTCTTGTAAAATCGACTTTCGGGGGCTCCGTAGGACCATTTTTTGAGCTTTTCGATCGTTTTTTTGTGGTTTTTCCATCATTCCTAACCCATTCGCTATTGTTTCTGGATTTATTTTTCTTCTTCAAAACAGCCGGTCCCTGGTGGTACATTTATTATAAACTAGCTGGTGCTCAGCGAGTTAATATTACAAAGAGAGCTGGAGATAGAACAGAACCCTGGAGAACACCAGAATAAAACACCATAAAACACCATGGAGGTATAAAAAACGAAGGATGGTAGTTTACAAATGTATTATTTGTGCCAGACTCTATCGTAGGCCTTCGATATGTCTAGCGCAATAGAAAAGGTCTCTCCAAAGTCCCGAAAGGAGGATGACCAAGAGTTAGTAAGATATGAAAGAAGATCACCAGTAGAGCGACCACTATGGAAGCTATGCTGGCATTATGAAAGTATATTATGAGAAAAGAAATGCTTAAGTAATTTTGAAGTAGGAGTAGTTTCAAAATCTTTGGAGATATAGAGAGTTTGTCTAGGCAGGGAGTCAGCACAGAAGCAAATTTTTTTTAGTACAACCGGAGGAAAACCATCCTGATCCATACGCCTTCTTAGTATTAAGCCCAGAGAGGGTAGAAAGTACATCTTTAAAAGAGATTAGGATATTAGGCATAAGTAGGAGAGAGGGGCTGGAGAGGGAGGAATGGCATCGGAATCATTCAAGGTGGAGTTTCTAGCGAAAGCTTGGGCGAAGAGTTCAGCTTTGTCAGAGGAAGAAATGACGGTAGTGCATGTCAGAGTGGAAAAGTGGAGGAAAAAACGAGGAAGAAAAATCGTGGAGAGGTTTTTGGCCTGATGCTAGAAAACTTTGGAAGAGCTAGTTGTATAGATAGTTCACTGCATTTATTATTTATTGATGAAAGAATATTTGGCGAGTCAAAGAACAAATTTGGCTTTATTCCAAGGGAGAAACATAGGAAGAATGAGAGTCTTGAGTTTGAAGGCGACGGCACCTTATGAATGCTTGCTCATTATTGTGGACAGCAGTAGAACTAGCGTGAGTAAACCATGATTTGTTTAGCATTAGACTGAGAGAAAGAAAATGGAATGTATGCTTCCGTGGCCGAAAAGTTTACCTCGGTAATACATTCAGCACTCTCAAAGGGTCCCCGGCCACGGAAGCAAAAATCATTCCATGGGAAATTAAAGAAGTACTCCCAAAGAGCCTACCATGTAGCCCTAAAGTGTCCAAAGCGCCGCCGGCTGGGACTCTCGGGTGGCCGTACTGGAGAGATAGGACAGGTGACAGGAGATAAGTTTCTGATCGGAGTAGCCAGATGGAGAGAAAAGATCGACACTATAAGCAGAAGGGTTTGAAGTTAGAACAAGTCAAGAATGTTGAGCCGATCTCCAAAGCAACCTGGAACACGGGTCGGTTGCTGAACCAACTGCTCTAGGTCATTTAGGACAGAAAAGATGTAGGATTGTTTACCAGGTTGGTCAGTGGAATGAGAGGAGAGCCATTGGTGGGGGTGAACGTTGAAATTGCCTAAGATAGAAATTTCTGCGAAAGGAAAGATGAATAGGGTGTATTCCACTTTTGGGAAAGTCAGTATAGTTAGGGGAAAGATAGACAGCACACAAATATTTAGTATGTGATTGACAAGATAATTTAAGCCATAAACTTGAGAAGAGTCGAAGTCAGGAACACAAGAGCAAGTGAGTTTGTTGTTTACGTATACATAACATCCGCCTTTGGCTTTGAAGCTAGGATAGAGAAAGTAGGAGGCTACGGAGAAGGGGCTGCTGGCAATTGCTTCAGACACCTGAGTTTCAGTGAGAAAGAGAGGAAACTAAAAACAGATATAAATAAAATAATTAATAGACCAAACAAACAGCCACTGTCCCCTTAATGAGAAAGAACGACAACCTTGGAAACGTTAATAAGAGTCTTTCAGAAAACACTATTGGTATCTGGCGCCGTGAAGGCCAAGATTAATAGTAGATTTACGTGTAATGGCATAGTAATATGATAATGATCCATTGCAATAGGAGACCTAGTGCTCTGATCGTAAATGTCTTCGACTAATGACATTTCTGCTCCATGATAAATATAACCCTTGGGCCACGAAGAAGAAAACACCCTTATTACAGATACGTGAGGTAATGTACAGCCAGGATCCCTTTACAGTTCTGTCATGTTTAAGGGGAGATGGGCCGTTTTTTTTGTGGTTTTTTTTTGGTCTTTAATTCATTTATTCTTATATTTCTTAGTTTCCTCGCTAGACCTCCATCAAACTTAGAAAAACATCCCCTAGACCCGCCATCAAGATAAATTTTTACATTTTTCGGTAGAAAAAATTCCCATTTTTGCCTCGCTATCGCTCGCCAGGAAAGTATCGACACATAAATGGCACGAAAGGTCTTAAAATTGACAACATAATGGGGCGAAAGATGTTAAAATCGCCAAACTAATGTGCCGAATGTCTTATAATCTCAAAACAAATTGGGTTAAACACGAGGGAGAAAGGAGACCAGAAAAACGACCCAGCTCCCCTCAATCAAATATGCTTGGAATGCATCTCTATACCTACTTTCCAAGTAACATTCAATCCTATCCTTTTTACCCAGTACATTGTGTGTGTGTGTGTGTGAAATATCGACAAGGTGTAGTGTATATACATAGTTCACTATATACTTTCTTCATATGTAAAACCTGAACTCCTAGCCAATATATATATATATATATATATATATATATATCACAACATCAATTGAGGAGGGACTCTAATAATATGACCAATCCTCAAATGGTGTTATTATAACAAAGTAGTGCCTAGCCTTGATTCGGGCCCTCAACCACTTATGCTGTTATCTGGTCTGTACGTCTTTCATAAATATGACAGGTCATCAGACCAGCAGGCTCTACCTTTATTGCGAAATACGAAAAATCATATCGGTAATTTAAGAGGAACCGGCCGATCGAATAATGTGCATATTTATTTTGAAGAAGGGTCTTGGGTGTATTATTAAAGCTTGATGAAGGTCTAGGGAGGAAATTATCATATTAATTAAAAAATATATACCGTAAATGAGCAAATAAATACGTCACCGGCTTTTTTTATTTTTCTCTCCTTGTCTCTCTTTTTCCCTGGCTTGTATCCATTCAGCCCCATTCAGCCAACTGTTTTAAGACGTTTATCCTGATCCAGGTGTCGATTTCATCCTGGCGAGCGATAGTGAGCCAGCATTCTATGGAGAAATCCGGCTTCGCCGGAGAAATTTTTCTATCGAGAAATGTAAAAATTTAGCTTGCTGTCTTCTTCTTCTTCTCCTTTCTTCTTCTTCTTCTTCTTCTTCTTCTTCATCTTCTCCTTTCTTCTTCTTCTTCATCTTCTTCTTCTCCTTTCTTCTTCTTCTTCTTCTCCTTTTCTCCTTTCCCTTCTTCTTCTTCTCCTTTCTTCTTTCCTTTCTTCTTCTTCTTCTTCTTCCTTCTTTCTCTTCTTCTTCTTCTTCTTCTTTTTCCCTCCTCCTTTTCTTCTTTTTTCTTCTTTTTTCTTTCTTCTTTCTTTTTCCTTCTCCTTTCTTCTATCTTTTTCTTTCTTCTTCCTGCTTCTTCTTTCTTTTCTTCTTTCTTCTTCTTCTTTTCTTTTTTCTTCTTCTTCTTTTCCTTTTTCTTCTCTTCTCTTTTCTTCCTTCTTTTCCTTTCTTCTTCTTTTCTCTCCTCCTTCTTTTTCTTTTCTTCTTCTTTCCTTCGTCCTCTTTTTCTTCTTTTCCTTTTTCTCCTCTTTCTCTTTCTTTTTTCCTTCTTCCTTTTCTTTTTCTTCTTTTTCTTCTTTCTTTTTCTCTTTTCTTCTTCTTCTCTTTCTCCTTTCTTCTTCTTTTTTTTTCTTTTCTACTCCTCTTTTCTTCTTCTTCTTTTCTTCTTTCTTCTTCTCTTCTTCTTCTCCTTTCTTCTTTTTCTTCTTCTTCTTCTTCTCCTTCTTCTTCTTTCTTCTTCCTCTACTTTCTTTTCTTTTCCCTTCTTCTTTTCCTTTTCCTTTCTTCTTTTCTGCCTTCTTCTTCTTCTTCTTCTTCTACTCCTTTCTTCTTCTTCTTCTTCATGTTTTGCTTCTCCTTCTAGTTCTTCTACTTTTTTCTTTTCTTCTTCTTCTTCCTTCTTCTGCTTCTTACTTTCACGTCTTCTTCTTTTTCGTTGTCTAGTCTATATTTGTTTACGTGTTCCTCGTTTTCTTCTTCTTCTTGGTTGTAGTATTCTTCCACTTCTATATCATCATCATCATCATTATCATCATCAAACAACTTTTCTTGCTGGCATTACTCTTGGTGTTCACAATATTTTCCATAGCCCAATTACACCTTGTAATGAAGAATCTGTTTGAAATTCCTCGAATAGCTGATGGTTTCATGTTTTTGCTCTTTACATTTTCATTGTTCTCTCTCTCTCTCTCTCCCCCCCCCCACCTCTCTCTCTCTCATTATCCCTCAGTCTCTATCACTCTCTCTCTCTCTCTGTCTGTCTGTCACTCTCTCTCTCTCTCTCGCTCTAGATCTCTCTCTCTCTCTCTCTCTCTCTCTTAAATAACTTATTTTTATGTAGTATGTCCCACCCTCCCCAACACACCTCCCCTCTGACACATTCCTCCTCCCTGGAGTACCTTACCTCCTCCTCCCCCCCCCCCCCCTACTCCTCCTCCTCTCCCACCCATTCCTCTACCTCCTACAACCCCCCTCCCTCTCTCCCATAACCACACACCCTACTAAATATTATATTACTATCGGCATGTAAACTTCTCCACTGGTCATATTCCGCTGACTATCCCCTCAATAACCATTATTGTAATACAAATTTGAACCATGTCACTCATGTTTGTAAAATATTTGTATTACTATTATTCCATTATAACTTCGGTAGTTGGTAATATTAGTCACATTATGTATGTGACTTGTATTCAGCTAACCGTGACCGCAATAACCGTTGATGTAATGAAGAATGTGAAGTGTCCCTCATATGATTGTAATATATTTGTCGTACTATTATTGCATAATAATTTATGTAGTTCGAAATATTAGTCACATCATGTATGCAATAATTATATTCAGCTAACTACGATCTCAATAACCATTGATGTAATGAAAATATGAAGTCTCCTCATAATTATGATTGCACTAGTTTTGTAGTGCTATTATTTACAACCTGTCATTAATAATTCAGTCACTACAAGCTTGTTTTTGTTTTCCCATGAGATACGTATATACAGACCATGTGACAATTAAATGAGGAAACTATAATAACACATCTGAATAATGCCAACCTGACTTATAAACACAAATATGAATGTAACCAGACGACGATGCTGTTGTTTCAGTGGAATAATGGCTCTTTGAGCAGTATGTATCGCCTTACTAGTGGTTGTCCCCTCACAGTATGGGGGGCGCTGCTCAATAAACTCGCCCCTCGGGGCAAAATCAAAATCAATCTCTCTCTCTCTCTCAGTCTCTCTATTTATCTCTCTCTTTCTCTCTCTCCCTAGTGGCCGTAAATAATATACTCCCGTTCGCGCATACATGAGATAATTGATGACGGCGGCAAGAAGAAAGGGTGGACCATTAGCCCAAGTCTAGTGTTAACAAAGTCTATCTCGTTCTTCTTCTTCTTCTTCTACTTCTTCTTTTCTTCTTCTTCTTCTTCTTTTTCTTCTTCTTCTTCTTCTTCTTTTCTTCTTCTTTCTATCTTCTTCTTCTTCTTTTTCTCCTTTTTTTTTTTTTTTTTCTTCATATTCTTCTTCTTCTTCTTCTTCTTCTTCTTCTTCTTTTTACTTTTGTTAGCACCAGAGACGGTGTTTATTTTGTTTCTTCTTCTTCTTCTTTTTACTTTTGTTAGCACCAGAGACAGTGTTAAGGTGTTTCTTCTTCTTCTTCTTCTTCTTCTTCTTTCTTCTTCTTCTTCTTCTTTTTGCTTTTCTTAGCACCAGAGACAGTGTTTAGTTTTTTGTCTTCTTCCTTCTTCTTCTTCTTCTTTTTACTTTTGTTAGCACCAGAGATGGTGTTTATTTTGTTTCTTCTTCTTCTTCTTCTTCTTCTTCTTCTTCTTCGTCATCATCGTCATTTTTGTTGTTGTTCTACTTCTTCATCTTCTTCTTCTTCTTCTTGTGTAGCACCAGAGACAGTTAGTGTTAAGGTGTTGTATTAGTGCCACTGGTAGTTTGATCTGTGTATACTGGTCATGCAGTCTGATATATCCGCAACAAGGTACCATAATATACTGTTGGGGGATTATGGCTGTATTTACTCCTGTTTTAAGGGGGTCGCCGGCTTTTTTTTTATTTTTCTCTCCTTTTTTCTCTTTCCCTGGCTTGTATCCATTCAGCCCCATTCAGCCAACTGTTTTAAGGCGTTTATCCCCATCCAGGTGTCGCTTTCTTCTTGGTGAGCGATAGCGAGCCAGCATTGTATTGAGAAATCCGGTTTCGCCTGAAACATGTTTCTATCGAAAATGTACAAATTTAGCTCGCTGTCAAAACAAAAATCGTCATATGCTGGCTCGCTACCGCTCGCCAGGAAAATATTGACACCTGGATGGGGGTAAACGTCTCAAAACAGTAGGCTGAATGGGGCCGAATGGATACAAACCAAAGAGAGAGAGAGAGAAAGATGAATAAAGCGAGGTGGGCTCCCTTAATGCTACTGAGAGATATTATCAGTTACAACATTTGAAAGTACGCAACAATGGAGATAAAAAATGCCGCAAATCGTTGACGTGAATATTGTGACTAAGATCATTCTATTCTATTCTATTCTATCCCCACTCTTCCTATTATGTCTCCTTTTCCCCTTCTTTTCCTTGTTTGTTTGTTTTTTTAGGGGGGGGGGGGCGACTAAAGACAGAGCCAGAATAGGGACAACACAACAGAAAACAATGAACACACAAAAACAAAATACAAATTCACACACATCACATAATTCTGCCACTAGATATATCTCTTGTGACTCTTGTGTTACTGTTCTCTTTAAGGGGACATAGCGTTTTTCTGGACCCCCTTCTCCCTAATGTTTAGCCCCACAAGTTTTGAGATTTTAAGATGTTGGTTCCATTACTTTGGGGATTTTATGACCTTTCACCCCATTTCTTTGTCAATATTAGGACCCTTCGTGCAATTTAGGTGTCGATTTTTTCCTGGCGAGCGGTAGCGAGCCTGTAATTTAGGAGGAATCGGCCTTTGGCTGGGACATTTTTCTACCGAAAAATGTACAAATCTATCTCAAAGGGGGGTCTAGGGGGTGTTTTTCTAAGCTTGATGGAGGTCTAGGGAAGAAACTAGAAAAAGGATATGAATACATGAATTAATAGACCAAAAAAACAGCCACTGTCCCTTTAAAGTACAGTACAATATCCTCATTTATGGTAATCAAAAGGCACTCGGCACAGCTCCCTCCTACCGCGTCAATTACAGACAAGATAATGCTATTGATTATAACATTACTAAAGCTTACATTACTATAGTGCAGCCCTGTAATATGAACCTTAGGGCCGAGGGGAATGATGGGTAGGCAAGCTCTGCAGGAACACAACGCACCGTGACGCAATCAAAAATACAACCGTGACCTTCGAGCGCCACTGGAACGCTGGTGACAATTTTCGGCTTCTACATTCCTCGATCGCTTTCCATCTTCAAAATGCTATACCGAATACAACTATTGCTTGTCTCTTCCTACACAAAGGGAGTTTTCACTATATATTAAGGGGAGGTATTTAGTTTCTTCCCTAGAACTCCATCAAGCTTAAAATTACACCCCCTAGACCCCCTTTCAAGATAAATTTGTACATTTTTCGGTAGAAAAATGTCCCGGCCGAAGGCCGGTTCCTCTCAAATTACAGGCTCGCTATCGCTCGCCAGGAAAAGATCGAAACCTAAATGGCACGAAAGGTTTTAAAATTGACTGAAATAGGGCGTATGGTCTTAAAATCGGCAAACTAATGGGGCAAACGTCTTATAATACCAAACTAAAGGGGTTAAACACGAGGGAGAAGGGGATCCAGAAATTAACCCTCTCAAGTGAAAATCACCCCTTAATCCTCTGTGTACCAGCGACGTGTGCTATATTTTATTATAGCTATATTTTTGTCAATATTATGCCGCTTAGCAAGGATCTGTGGTGGTTAAAAGGGTTGGTTGAGATATATTGAAGCCAATTTGTTGCTAGAAGTCCTTCCTAAGCTGAATAAAATGGTCGAATATTTGCCAGAATACGATAAATAGGACGTCCCTGGTATTGAATGGGTAAATAGTTAATTATTTTTGCCATTTCAAGCCAGAGCGCCCCAGTGTGTGGCAGTGTCCTAGAGGCCTGAATTATCTCACTTCACCAGGCGCAAAATTTAGCGTCCATTGAAGGTATTTGGTCACGGGTGAAAGGTATTTATCACGAGTCATTGTGTGTTGCTGGTCCCACGGAGTCATTGTGTGTTGCTGGTCCCACGGAGTTATTGTGTGTTGCTGGTCCCACGGAGTCATTGTGTGTTGCTGGTCCCACGGAGTTATTGTGTGTTGCTGGTCCCACGGAGTCATTGTGTGTTGCTGGTCCCACGGAGTTATTGTGTGTTGCTGGTCCCACGGAGTCATTGTGTGTTGCTGGTCCCACGGAGTTATTGTGTGTTGCTGGTCCCACGGAGTCATTGTGTGTTGCTGGTCCCACGGAGTTATTGTGTGTTGCTGGTCCCACGGAGTTATTGTGTGTTGCTGGTCCCACGGAGTCATTGTGTGTTGCTGGTCCCACGGAGTTATTGTGTGTTGCTGGTCCCACGGAGTTATTGTGTGTTGCTGGTCCCACGGAGTCATTGTGTGTTGCTGGTCCACGGAGTCATTGTGTGTTGCTGGTCCCACGGAGTCATTGTGTGTTGCTGGTCCCACGGAGTTATTGTGTGTTGCTGGTCCCACGGAGTCATTGTGTGTTGCTGGTCCCACGGAGTCATTGTGTGTTGCTGGTCCCACGGAGTTATTGTGTGTTGCTGGTCCCACGGAGTCATTGTGTGTTGCTGGTCCCACGGAGTTATTGTGTGTTGCTGGTCCCACGGAGTCATTGTGTGTTGCTGGTCCCACGGAGTTATTGTGTGTTGCTGGTCCCACGGAGTTATTGTGTGTTGCTGGTCCCACGGAGTTATTGTGTGTTGCTGGTCCCACGGAGTTATTCACATTCCTTACCATCAAGTAATTTGTTATGTGGCCGAGGATCGCCCACCGTGAGTAATACTGGACTGTGAAGAAAGCAGTATCACAAAAGCACAAAATGAAGAGTAACATGTTGGATTAAAATATAAAAGTAGTTCCAAAATAATTAACTATTCTCAAAATATATATGCACCGCCAAGCCTTCACCACGCACAATATCAGGTCAGGTGAAGGTGAAGGTATTGAGGGATAAGCCTTTACAACGGCACCTCGTATCTACATTCTACTTTTCCTATTTTTCTGAAGAGTGTAGAGCGGGGAGAAGGGGTGTTGGAGAGAGAGGAAGCTGTTGGAAAGGCTTTGTTATGTGTGTTATTAAATTCCAAACTGGTATACAATAAACAATAATCTGATGGAAAATGTAATATAAAATAGTATTATGTCTGAAGTTCATTGAGGTAAGATTACATTCACAAGTGTTGGTAGATCATGTAACTACTCCAACGATCTTGTTATTCACTGTAAGTATTATCAGTCAAATGTTTTGTTTTCACCACGATCGAAAACCTTATATATACAGTATATATATATATATATATATATACCGGTATATAGTATATACTGTATTTTTTTTTTCTTTTTTTTTTCTATGTGATTGAAGGAGGCAAAAGGCATAACTGCCTATAGCGAGTGCCTCCACCATAGTTGAAAGAGTGACAGGGCCACAATCAAGGGACGTTCGAGCCAAAATGCCTAGACACACGGAGTTTGAAGCAATTTAAGTCATAGAAAGAGGGAAAGACTGATTCTGGGAGAGAGTTCCAGAGCTCAGCTGTTGAGTAGAAGAAAGTTTGAGAGTAACGTTTCACTCTTGGGTTGGAGAGTTGCACAGAGTAGGGGTGGGATTGAGTTGCAAGACGGGTACCACGTGCCCTACGTAAAGGAGGTGGTATGCACTGGGATAGCTCTGAGGAACACTGATTATTATAGTAGCGATAGAATAGCGAGAGAGATGCAACATTGCGGCGGAGAGAGAGAGATTGCAGAGAGTTGGTGAGTGGACGAAAGTGATACGAAAGGCCTTCCTTTCAACTTTGTCTAGGAGAGCGGTGTGAGAGGAACCTCCCCACACATGTGAACAATACTCAATACAAGGGCGCACTATGCCCCTGTACAGAGCAAGAAGCTGTGCAGGGGAAAAGAACCCCCTAAGGCGGTTGAGCACACCCAGCTTCTGGGAGGCTGCCTTAGCAAGACTGGTAATATGGTCCTTCCAAATGAGAGCAGAAGAAAAAGAGACACCAAGAATATTGAGAGAAGATGAAGGGTTGATTTTTGAATTGTTGAAGAATAAGGGATAGTCCGCTGGGAGATCCTGACGGGTAGCTAGATGGAGAAATTGGGTTTTGGAAGCATTAAAGTTAACAAGGTTTTCTCTGCCCCAATTGGAAAAAGAATTTAGATCAGAATTTAAGAGTTCTATGGCTTCATTACGTTTGTCGTTGAGGGATTGCTGGCTGGGGCGTTCTGAAAAACTAATGGAGTAGTGTAAGGTTGAGTCTCTGCGTATGAATGGATGGGAATTAAGGTACAGTTAAGGAGATCATTTATAAAAATTAGAAAGAGAATAGGAGATAGGACAGAGCCCTGAGGAACACCGGAGTTTATAGGGTGAGGAAGTGAACAATGGCCGTCCACAACCGCGGCTAGGGAACGGCCGGAAAGGAAATTAGAGACAAAGGCACAGATGGAGGGATAGAAACCGAAGGAGGGTAGTTTAGAAATTAAAGATTTATGCCAGACTCTATCGAAGGCTTTCGATATGTCTAGTGCAATAGAAAAAGTCTCACCGAAGTCCCGAAAGGAGGATGACCAAGAGTTAGTAAGATATGAAAGAAGATCACCAGTAGAGCGACCCTTAAGGAAGCCATACTGGCGATCTGAGAGCAGATTATGAGAAGAGAAATGCTTAAGAAATTTGGAAGCAAGAATAGTTTCAAAAACTTTAGAAAGACAAGAAATAAGAGCAATTGGACGATAGTTGGAGGGTTGAGAGCGGTCACCCTTCTTTGGGACAGGTTGAATGTGAGCAAACTTCCAGCATGAAGGGAAGACGTTAGAGGATAGACAGAGACGAAAGAGTTTGCCTAGGCAGGGAGTCAGCACGGAAGCACAGTTTTGAGAACAACAGGAGGAACACCGTCCGGACAGTACGCCTTATTAGTGTTAAGCCCAGAGAGGGTAGAAAGTACATCTTTAGAAGATATTAGGATATTAGGCATAAGTAAGAGAGAGGAGGGCGGAGAGGGAGGAATAGCACCGGAATCATCCAAGGTGGAGTTTCTAGCAAAAGTTTGAGCGAAGAGTTTAGCTTTGTCAGAGGAAGAAGTGATGGTTGTGCCATCAGAGTGGGAAAGGGGAGGGAAAGACGAGGAAGAGAAATTGTTGGAGAGGTTTTTGGCTAGATGCCAGAAAGCTTGGGAAGAGCTAGAGTTGGATAGTTCAGTGCATTTATTATTGATGAAAGAGTGTTTGGCAAGTCGAAGAACAGATTTGGCTTGATTCCGGGCAGAAACATATGAAGAATGAGAGTCTTGAGTTTTAAGGCGTCGGTACCGTTTAAATGCTTCCTCCTTATTGCGGACAGCAGTAGAACAGGCGTGAGTAAACCAAGATTTTTTAGCATTAGTCTGAGAGAAAGAGAATGGAATGTATGCTTCCATGCCCGATAGGATTACCTCGGTAATGCGTTCAGCACTCTCCGAGGGTCCTCGGCCATGGAAGCAGAAATCATTCCATGGGAAATCAAAGAAGTACTGCCGAAGAGCCTCCCAGTCGGCAGCGCCAAAGTGCCACAAGCGCCGCCGGCTAGGAGGATCGGGTGGCTGTACTGGAGAGATAGGACAGGTGACAGAGATAAGTTTATGGTCGGAGGAGCCCAAAGGAGAGAAAAGATCGACAGTATAAGAAGAAGTGTTAGAAGTTAGAAACAGGTCAAGAATGTTGGGCCGATCTCCGATGCGATCCGGGATACGGGTGGGTTGCTGAACTAACTGCTCTAGGTCATTTAGGATAGAAAAGACGTAGGCTTGTTCACCAGGTGGATCAGTAGTGTGAGAGGAGAGCCAATGGCGGTGGTGAACGTTGAAATCTCCTAAGATGGAGATTTCTGAGAAAGGAGAAATGGATAGAATGTGTTCCACTGTAGAGTTTAGATAGTCAAAGAATTTGGGAAAGTTGGTAGAGTTAGGGGAAAGATAGACAGCACAGAAATATTTAGTAAGAGAATGACAGGAAAGTTTGAGCCATAAAGTTGAGAATTCAGAGGAGTCGAAATCGGGAACACAAGAGCAAGTGAGTTTGTTGTGCACATATGCACAACATCCGCCTTTGGCTTTGAAACTAGGATAGAGAAAGTAGGAGGATACAGAGAAGGGGTTGCTGGATGTTGCTACAGACACCTGAGTTTCGGTGAGGAAGAGAAGATCAGTATATATATATATATATATATATATATATATATATATATATATATATATATATATATATATATAATTATTATTATTATTATATAATTGTTGTATTTCACCTTTCGTTCACGACATTGAAACTAAAGGTAAAGTATGAAATCGACCCCGGCCTTCGGCTGGGACATATTTATATACCGTAAAACAATGTACATATTTAGTTTGAAAAGGGTTTAGCTGGGCTCGTTTTAGCTGCTTGAAGGAAGTCAGGGAAGGGTTTTTTGTTAGCTTAGGGGACAAACTAAAATAGTTTGCCCAAAAAGGGCAAAAACAAACATAATCCTCAAATGATTATTACATTAAATATCCTAATAACCCCAGAAGACCTCCTTCAGATAAAATAGGATTAATGTCAGTTACTGTACATTTAATTATTTATGTATACCATCACTTACTTGTAGACCTGTATGTGTGTCTAACTAATTTATTATTGTATTTTAATGATTGACTATATTAATACTTTCATTCCATAGACACTCCATTTTGTTCCTAACCTCCAACTACAGCCCCTCACCCCCCTCTTCTGTCTCTCTCTCTCTCTCTCTCTCTCTCTCTCTCTCCTTTAACCCAGCGCAGATTAAGAGGTAACCTAATTCAAGTCTTCAAAATCATCAAAGGCATAGACAATATGAACTGTATTATGTACTATACGATCGACCAATCAAACTACACCCGGAAAAATTGTTGCAAAATTACTGGTAAATCTTTAAACTCGCATGAGTCTAAGAATGTATTCGTCAATTGAGTTGTGAACATGTGGAATGGGCTTCCTCGAGATGTTATAGACTGCAGCACCGTTGATTCCTTTAATCATCGCCTAGACATACACCTCGCCTTAAACCCGCGACTGATTGCATTTGAAAATGAATGACACGTTTCTCAGATACGTGTTATGTTATTAACCCAAATTGTTCCCTACTAACATTCCCTAACCCTGCCAAGGACATTGGACTTAAAGCAGTGCTTCCCTTTCCAATTGTCCCTTACCCACCCTGAACTACTGTTGGACACTTTGAACAGCAGTGATTTAGAGGGCAAGCAACCTCAAGGAGACGCTAGATCTGTTGTTGCTTGATTTCCTTTGTACTCTCTCTCTCTCTCACACACACAGACACACCCACACCCAGCCCCAATGCCCATCACAACGCTCTTAGGTGTCCCAGCTGTAAAGTCTATCTTCACTTGGTGTCTGCCCACCAATACATTTTATTTACCGGGGATAATCGGCTTGCTCTATTTACGGGCTATTAAGGGAGCCCACCTCGCTTTTTTTTTTCTTCTCACCCTCTCTCTTTGGCTTGTATCTATTCGGCCCTATTCCGCCTACTGTTTTCAGACGTTTACCCCATCCAGGTGTCAATACTTTCCTGGCGAGCGGTAGCGACCAGCATATATATATAAATCTGTTTTGACAGCAAGCTCAATTTGTACATTTTTCGATAGAAAAAAAAATCCGGCGAAGCCGGATTTCTCCATACAATGCTGGCTCGCTATCGCTCGTCAGAAAGAAATTGACACCTGGATTGGGATAAACGTCTTAAAACAGTTGGCTGAATGGGGCCGAATGGATACAAGCTAGAGAAAGAGAGAACAGGAGAGAAAGAGAAAAAAAAGCAGGTGACCCCCCCTTAAAGATTATAATAAGCACGATACAACTGCGGAGGTTGGATAAAAACCTCAAACGAAGGTGGCTGCTACCTAAAGAGGCCGAGAGTCGCGTATGATTGGTGTTAAATAGTTATCCTACTACCTATTGGTGTTAAATAGTTATCCTACTACCTATTGGTGTTAAATAGTTATCCTACTACCTATTGGTGTTAAATAGTTATCCTACTACCTATTGGTGTTAAATAGTTAACCTAGTACCTATTGGTGTTAAATAGTTATCCTACTACCTATTGGTGTTAAATAGTTTACCTACTACCTATTGGTGTTAAATAGTTATCCTACTACCTATTGGTGTTAAATAGTTATCCTACTACCTATTGGTGTTAAATAGTTATCCTACTACCTATTGGTGTTAAATAGTTATCCTACTACCTATTGGTGTTAAATAGTTATCCTACTACCTATTGGTGTTAAATAGTTATCCTACTACCTATTGGTGTTAAATAGTATCCTACTACCTATTGGTGTTAAATAGTTATCCTATACCTATTGGTGTTAAATAGTTATCCTACTACCTATTGGTGTTAAATAGTTATCCTACTACCTATTGGTGTTAAATAGTTATCCTAGAACCTATTGGTGTTAAATAGTTATCCTACTACCTATTGGTGTTAAATAGTTATCCTACTACCTATTGGTGTTAAATAGTTATCCTACTACCTATTGGTGTTAAATAGTTATCCTACTACCTATTGGTGTTAAATAGTTATCCTAGTACCTATTGGTGTTAAATAGTTATCCTACTACCTATTGGTGTTAAATAGTTATCCTACTACCTATTGGTGTTAAATAGTTATCCTACTACCTATTGGTGTTAAATAGTTATCCTACTACCTATTGGTGTTAAATAGTTATCCTACTACCTATTGGTGTTAAATAGTTATCCTACTACCTATTTCAATCATAATATCTACCCTAAAGTAATGACATTAATTCACACATATAAGTACGGTTGGTTAGTGAGGGTGCATACCTTATATACTGGATATATATAATAATATATATATGTGTGTGTGCGTGTGCGTGTGTTCCAATGAAACTTCTGAAATATCGATATATGGAGAAATAAATGTAAGATGTAATGTACTGTATAAATGTAGAAATATACCAAACAATTGGGGTTCGAAGCCATAATAAACCCCTGCCACAAAGGGATAGTGTGGAGTCTGATATGGTTAAGGGGAGACGGATTTGTTTTTTCTTTTTTTGGTCTATTAACCCATACAATAAGCAATAAGCAACCCATATGCAATAAGTAGGCGAGATATAACGACCTCTAACCTCTGTAACTCTAAAAGGGCTAGAGTAATCAAGCTATTAATATGTCTACCTTTAGGGAAAATGACAGCAGGCTAAATTTATAAATTTTTCGATAGAAAAATTTGTCCGGCGAAGCCGGATTTCTCCATACAATGCTGGCTCGCTATCGCTCTCCAGAATTTAATCGACACCTGAATGGGGATAAATGTCTTAAAACAGTTGGCTGAATGGGGCCGAATGAATACAAGCCAGAGAAAGATATAAACAGGAGGGAAACAAGCGGGTCATCCCCCATAACCTCTTCTGTACCGGCGACGACTTTATAATACTATTCTAGCTATATTTAGGCGATTATGAGCAGTTCAACAAGGATCTGTGGGAGTAAAACGAGTTAAGTGAGATAGTTCGAAGCCTGTTAATTGCTCGAGGCCCTTTTTGTAATGGAATACAATCGTCTGCTAGTAGCCAGAATATAGTTAGAAAGACATCCCCGTTACAGATGTGGGGGTTATGTTTTATAAGACATCCCCGTTACAGATGTGGGGGTTATGTTTTATAAGACATCCCCGTTACAGATGTGGGGGTTATGTTTTATAAGACATCCCCGTTACAGATGTGGGGGTTATGTTTTATAAGACATCCCCGTTACAGATGTGGGGGTTATGTTTTATAAGACATCCCCGTTACAGATGTGGGGGTTATGTTTTATAAGACATCCCCGTTACAGATGTGGGGGTTATGTTTTATAAGACATCCCCGTTACAGATGTGGGGGTTATGTTTTATAAGACATCCCCGTTACAGATGTGGGGGTTATGTTTTATAAGACATCCCGTTACAGATGTGGGGGTTATGTTTATAAGACATCCCCGTTACAGATGTGGGGGTTATGTTTTATAAGACATCCCCGTTACAGATGTGGGGGTTATGTTTTATAAGACATCCCCGTTACAGATGTGGGGGTTATGTTTTATAAGACATCCCCGTTACAGATGTGGGGGTTATGTTTTATAAGACATCCCCGTTACAGATGTGGGGGTTATGTTTTATAAGACATCCCCGTTACAGATGTGGGGGTTATGTTTTATAAGACATCCCCGTTACAGATGTGGGGGTTATGTTTTATAAGACATCCCCGTTACAGATGTGGGGGTTATGTTTTATAATTATACAGTATTGTTCAATGTCTTCACAATAAGGTCACCAAAGAGGTACAGTCCCGTTCGTTGACTAGTTTGGCGATTTTGAGACCTTTCGCCCCATTACTTTGTCAATATTAAGACCTTTCGTGCCGTTTAGGTGTCGAGTTTTTCCTGGCGAGCGATAGCGAGCCTGTAATATTTTAAAGAAATGGCCTTCGGCCAGGACATTTTTCTACCGAAAAATTTACAACTATATCTTAATAGGGGTGGGTTTTTTTAAAGCTTAATGGAGGTCTGGCGAGGAAACTCAAAATTAGATATATAAATTAATAAGTAGCCCCAAAAAACAAGCACTAGCCCCTTAAGGAACGAACATTAATCATCCAATACAAACCCCAATGTACTTTGATATAATTATACTAATGAAAGCATATGGTCCTCCCGGGATTCGAACGCGGAACACATCACCCAGAACATAAGCATACCCGATACACCACCTAACAATAAACAATAAGGCAATTAACGTTAGCATGGATATACTGTAAGTGTAAGGATAAGTATGTAAGGATATACTGTAAGTGTAAGGATAAGTATGTCAGGATATACTGTAAGTGTAAGGATAAGTATGTCAGGATATACTGTAAGTGTAAGGATATACTGTAAGTGTAAGGATAAGTATGTCAGGATATACTGTAAGTGTAAGGATAAGTATGTCAGGATATACTGTAAGTGTAAGGATAAGTATGTCAGGATATACTGTTAGTGTAAGGATAAGTGTGTCAGGATATACTGTAAGTGTAAGGATAAGTATGTCAGGATATACTGTTAGTGTAAGGATAAGTATGTCAGGATATACTGTAAGTGTAAGGATAAGTATGTCAGGATATACTGTAAGTGTAAGGATAAGTATGTAAGGATATACTGTAAGTGTAAGGATAAGTATGTCAGGATATACTGTAAGTGTAAGGATAAGTATGTAAGGATATACTGTAAGTGTAAGGATAAGTATGTAAGGATATACTGTAAGTGTAAGGATAAGTATGTAAGGATATACTGTAAGTGTAAGGATAAGTATGTAAGGATATACTGTAAGTGTAAGGATAAGTATGTAAGGATATACCGCTCTCAACCCTCCAACTATCGTCCAATTGCTCTCATCTCTTGTCTTTCTAAAGTTTTTGAAACTATTCTTGCTTCCAAATTTCTTAAGCATTTCTCTTCTCATAATCTGCTCTCAGATCGCCAGTATGGCTTCCTTAAAGGTCGCTCTACTGGTGATCTTCTTTCATATCTTGCTAACTCTTGGTCATCCTCCTTTCGGGACTTCCGTGAGACTTTTGCTATTGCACTAGACATATCGAAAGCCTTCGATAGAGTCTGGCATAAATCTTTAATTTCTAAACTACCCTCCTTCGGTTTCTATCCCTCCATCTGTGCCTTTGTCTCTAATTTCCTTTCCGGCCGTTCCATAGCCGCGGTTGTGGACGGCCATAGTTCACTTCCTCACCCTATAAACTCCGGTGTTCCTCAGGGCTCTGTCCTATCTCCTATTCTCTTTCTAATTTTTTATAAATGATCTCCTTAACTGTACCTTCTTCCCATCCATTCATACGCAGACGACTCAACCTTACACTACTCCATTAGTTTTTCAGAACGCCCCAGCCAGCAATCCTCAACGATAAACGTAATGAAGCCATAGAACTCTTAAATTCTGATCTAAATACTATTTCCAATTGGGGCAGAGAAAACCTTGTTAACTTTAATGCCCCCAAGACCCAATTTCTCCATCTATCTACCCGTCAGGATCTCCCAGCGGACTATCCCTTATTCTTCAACAATACAAAAATCAACCCTTCATCTTCTCTCAATATTCGGTGTCTCTTTTTCTTCTGCTTCATTGGAAGGACCATATTACCAGTCTTGCTAAGGCAGCCTCCCAGAAGCTGGGTGTGCTCAACCGCCTTAGGGGGTTCTTTTCCCCAGCACAGCTTCTTGCTCTGTACAGGGGCATAGTGCGCCTTTGTATTGAGTATTGTTCACATGTGTGGGGAGGTTCCTCTCAACACGCTCTCCTAGACAAAGTTGAAAGGAAGGCCTTTTGTATCATTAACTCCCATCCACTCACCAACTCTCTGCAATCTCTCTCTCTCTGCTGCAATGTTGCATCTCTCTCGCTATTCTATCGCTACTATAATAATCAGTGTTCCTCAGAGCTATCCCAGTGCATACCACCTCCTTTACGTAGGGCACGTGGTACCCGTCTTGCAACTCAATCCCACCCCTACTCTGTGCAACTCTCCAACCCAAGAGTGAAACGTTACTCTCAAACTTTTCTTCTACTCATAAGCTGAGTTCTGGAAATATCTCCCAGAATCAGTCTTTCCCTTTTCCTATGACTTAAATTGCTTCAAACTCCGTGTGTCCATGCATTTTGGCTCGAACGTCCCTTGATTTTGGCCCTGTCACTCTTTCAACTATGGGGGAGGCACTCGCTATAGGCAGTAATGCCTTTTGCCTCCCTCAATCACATAGAAAAAAAAAAAAAAAAAAAATACTGTAAGTGTAAGGATATGTACGGATATACTGTTAGTGTAAGGATAAGTATGTCAGGATATACTGTTAGTGTAAGGATAAGTATGTAAGGATATACTGTAAGTGTAAGGATAAGTATGTAAGGATATACTGTTAGTGTAAGGATAAGTGTGTAAGGATATACTGTTAGTGTAAGGATAAGTATGTACGGATATACTGTTAGTGTAAGGATAAGTATGTAAGGATATACTGTAAGTGTAAGGATAAGTATGTCAGGATATACTGTAAGTGTAAGGATAAGTATGTAAGGATATACTGTAAGTGTAAGGATAAGTATGTAAGGATATACTGTTAGTGTAAGGATAAGTATGTAAGGATATACTGTAAGTGTAAGGATAAGTATGTAAGGATATACTGTAAGTGTAAGGATATACTGTAAGTGTAAGGATAAAGTATGTAAGGATATATTGTAAGTGTAAGGATAAGTACGCAAGGATGTTCTTACATCAGAATATATCCATACTCTTCATAGATCAGTGTTGGAGACGGCATGGAACCAATTGCAAATTATCAAACAAATAATTATACAATGTTTCTTCGCCTTAGGACAAAATAAAACATAATTATTTTTCCTAAATGAGAGCAAGTTAGGGTAGGACCAGAAATATTAACAATGGAACGCACCAAGCAATCTGATTTTGGCCACTTATATCGATGAACAATAATTGATATCCTTATAAACACAGTTTGTTAATTAGAACCAGGTCGTGATGAGACAATCTCTCCTTGGAAGGATCCGCGATTTATGATATTAACACAGTTTACTAAGGTGTAAGGGGGGTCACCGTTTTTTTTTTTTTAACTTTCTCTCCTTTTCCCTCTTCCCTGGCTTGTATCCATTCGGCTCCATTCAGCCAACTGTTTTAAAACGTTTAGGTTCCAGGTGTCGAAATTGTATGGAGAAATCCGGCTTCGCCGGAGAAATTTTTCTATCGAAAAATGTACAAATTTAGCTTGCTGTCAAAACAAAAAATATATAAGCTGGCTCGCTACCGCTCGCCAGGAAAATATTAACACCTGGATGGGGGTAAACGTCTTAAAACAGTAGGCTGAATGAGGCCGAATGCATACAAGCCAAAGAAAGAGGGAGAGAAAGATAAAATAAGCGAGGTGGGCTCCCTTAATATGTTATTTGATATGTTAACTTTTGTCCACATAACAACTTTGGGTGTAGTGGGAATGTGAGTATATCGTTTAACGAAAACTCCAGCTTTTTTGCCATATTCTAAATTATTCTAGAAATACATAAACCTTTCGTTTTGACGAGAAGCGAGGTCCACTGATATGGAATTTAAATAGAGCTGGTTGTGTTGGTCACAGGCCAGGTTCGACACCAAGGGTAGGCTCGCTTGATAAATCATTGACAGTTGATCAATCTGTTTAAGTTTCATTGATATCGTAACAGCAAACTAATTAATTGTTGTTCTTCAGTCAAAATTCATATATAAATTTACAATAGCAGGTTGCAATTCAAGTGACTGGAGTTCTCGAACTTCTCGCAGAGAGGCTCCAGTCCTGACGTTATTCTTGAATTACAGTGTGCTGGCTTCATTATCCAATAGGGTTGATAGCCTTTGAAGTCCTATTTTAACTTGGTTGAGATTCGTAATCAGCATGTCTTAGTGACTTAGTCCATCAGCGTACGCAATGATATCATATATATATATATATATATATATATATATATATATATATATAAATCATACTCTACACGATTGAAGCGGAACTGCGTACAATTTTCTTTCATATGTTAACCCTTTGACTTGAGCACACGTACCTCCCTCTGATTTGGGTTTGGGCATTCGATTAAGAATAACTATATTGCCAAAGTTATCTTGGAACACAACTAGACAAAACCATGGGCCTTAATTTGTGTGAGTTCTGAAAGTAATTATGTCTAGTATATCAAACACCTCGATCATAACAGTAAAGTGGTTTGGGTGCTACAGCGGCCTTCCTATTGCAGGTGAGCCTTCCGATATATAATATGTACATCAACTATAAACCTTCAAAGTGTCTTTTAAGGGGAGGTATTTAGTTTGTTTCCTACGTTTTAATCAATCTTAAAATTACACCCCCTAGACCCCCTTTCAAGATAAATTTGTACATTTTTCGGTAGAAAAATTTCCCGGCCGGAGGCCGGTTGCTCTTAATTTACAGGCTCGCTATCGCTCGCCAGGAAAAAATTGACACCTTAATTGCACGAAAGGTATTAACATTTACAGAAATGGGGCAAAATGTCTTAAAATGTCCAAACTAATGGGGCGAACGTCTTAAAATCTCAAAAGCAATGGGGCTAAACATGAGAGAGAAAGGGGTAAAGAAAAAAATCCCTCAAGTGGAAATCTCGCCTTAAGTGTATACGATGAGTTCATAACGAATAACCAGGGGCCAAGTGAAAAAAAGGGTCGGGGGGGGGGGGGGGGGTTGTATAAGCTTGATGGCGGTCTAGCGAGGAAACTCAAAAATAAAATAATAAAATATAATTATACAATATATAGAGCCCAAAAACCAAGCACTACCCCTTTATGTAAGAAGATACCGGTGAAACAAGGATGATAATCCAAGATCGAACTGGCGCCCGGAAATATTTAGTGGCTTTGTAATCTTTATCTTAAAGGGGGTGACCTGTTTTTGTTCTGTCCTTTTCTATCTTTCTCTGGCTTGTATCCATTTGGCCCCATTCAGCCTACTGTTTTAGGACGTTTATCCCCATCCAGGTGTCATTTTTTTACTGATGAGCGGTAGCGAGCCAGCATAGGCCTAGTTTTAATTTTTGTTTGACAGGAGGCTAAATTTGTACATTTTTCGATAGAAAAATGTCTCCGGCGAAGCCGGATTTCTTAATATAACGCTGGCTCGCTATCGCTCGCCAGGAAGAAATCAACACCTAGATGGGGACAAACGTCTTAAAATAGTTGGCTGAATGGGGCCGAATGGATACAAGCCAGAAAAAGAGAGAAAAGGACAGAAATAACAAAAAGAAGGTCACCCCCCTTAATCCACTTAATTTTTAAAATCAAATGAGATGGCTTATTTGAAGAAAAAAAGGTACTCTGGGCGTTATTACCCAATGTTTATAGAGAGGGGTGAAAGGGTATTGGAGAGAGAAGCAGCTGTCGGAGTGGCTTTGTTATGTGTAGTGTAGAGATGGGAGAAGGGGTGTTGCAGAGAGAGGAAGCTGTCGGAGTGGCTTTGTTGTGTGTGTTATTAGTCTGTATAGTGTAGAGATGGGAGAAAGGGTGTTGGAGTGGCTTTGTTATGTGTGTTATTAGTCTGTATAGTGTAGAGATAGGAGAAGGGGTGGGGTGTTGGAGAGATAGGAGAAGGGGTGTTGGAGAGAGAAGCAGCTGTCGGAGTGGCTTTGTTATGTGTGTTATTAGTCTGTATAGTGTAGAGATGGGAGAAGGGGTGTTGGAGAGAGAGGAAGCTGTCGGAGTGGCTTTGTTGTGTGTGTTATTAGTCTGTATAGTGTAGAGATGGGAGAAGGGGTGTTGGAGTGGCTTTGTTATGTGTGTTATTAGTCTGTATAGTGTAGAGATAGGAGAAGGGGTGTTGGAGAGATAGGAGAAGGGGTGTTGGAGAGAGAGGAAGCTGTTGGAGTGGCTTTGTTAAGTGTGTTATTAGTCTGTATAGTGTAGAGATGGGAGAAGGGGTGTTGGAGAGAGAGGAAGCTGTTGGAGTGGCTTTGTTATGTGTGTTATTAGTCTGTATAGTGTAGAGATAGGAGAAGGGGTGTTGGAGAGATAGGAGAAGGGATGTTGGAGAGAGAGGAAGCTGTTGGAGTGGCTTTGTTATGTGTGTTATTATTATCAGCGATACAGGCGCTGGATTTTGATTATTTCGGTGCTATCCGGGTCTTGAAAGTCGTTGATAACACACAATCTCCGTGCAGATTATAGTGAAAATGTTACGGCGAGTCCATACGTGCCCATTGTCCTTAAGGGAGCCCACCTCGCTTTTTTTTCTCTTTCTCTCCATCTCTCTTTGGCTTGTATCCATTCGGCCCCATTCAGCCTACTGTTTTAAGACGTTGAATAAACGCGACTGTCCAGAATATAGCTGGATAGGTAGAGCGGGGAGAGATAGAGTAGGGCAAGCAAGACACAACGGAAAATGGTAGATTAGGACAATAGGAGGACAGGAAAAGAATGGGTGGTTAGAAAAGGAAGAGTTGGTCAGCACAGGTCAGGACAGAAGACGTATGCAGAAGAGAACAGAGGAAGGTAAAACGGTGGAGGTGAGACAAGGAACACTAAAGGTTGGATGTGACAGGGATCTGCCTTGTGTGGGCCGATCAGCTTTCTGCAGACTCCCATTTTCTTATGTTCTTTTGTAAAGGATGGGAAAAGACAAGGTGATATAGAAGTGAGGAGGGACGAGTAACATACCTGTAGATGAACACAGTGAGGTAAGATATAGTAAGGGAGCCCGCCTCGCTGTTTTTCTCTTTCTCTCCCTCTCTCTTTGGCCCCATTCAGCCTACTGTTTTAAGACGTTTACCCCCATCCAGGTGTCAACATTTTCCTGGCGAGCGGTAGCGAGCCAGCATATATTTATTTTTGCTTTGACAGCAAGCTAAATTTTTACATTTTTCGATAGAAAAATTTCTCCGGCGAAGCCGGATTTCTCCGTACAATGCTGGCTCGCTATCGCTCGCCAGGAAGATATCGACACCTGGATGGGGATGGACGTCTTAAAACAATTGGCTGAATGGAGCCGAATGGATACAAGCCAGGGAAAGAGAGAAAAGGAGAGAAAGCACAAAAAAGACGGTGATCCCCCTTAAGGAAGGGAGTATAATATAACGCTGGGCAGGGTAGGAAGGAGCAGCGTATGACAGAGCACAATAGTATACAATAGTGCAGGAAAGATAGGGCAGGGTATGGTAGAGCAGGGTATGGTAGAACAGGGTATGGTAGAACAGGCAAATACAGGGTAGTATAGGACAAGGTAGGACAATATAATACAACGCAGGGCAGGGTAGGAAGGAGCAGCGTATGACAGAGCACAATAGTATACAACAGTGCAGGAAAGATAGGGCAGGGTATGGTAGAACAGGGTATGGTAGAACAGGCAAATACAGGGTAGTATAGGACAAGGTAGGACAATATAATTCAACGCAGGGCAGGGTAGGAAGGAGCAGCGTATGACAGAGCACAATATAATACAACAGTGCAGGACAGGTAGGGCAAGGTAAAGCCGGTATCATACGAGCAGTATTTCCCTCAACATTTATCCTCAACACTGGTCTGGCAGCTCATATGAGGTAAACATTTAATATCTTTCTGTTATCTAAATTCATCTATCATAAGTCTAGTTTCCGATACCAGTGCAGAATATTTCAGAAATGTTGCCAGAAAAATGTTGATCATCGAATGTTGACTATAAAATCTCTCGTGCGATACCGGCTTAAGGTAGAACAGGCCAATACAGGGTAGAGGAGGACAGAACACAAAGTAGGACGGAGGAGGCAAAACGAGGTAAGACAGAGCAAGGTAAGGCAGGATTAGACAGAAGAGAAGGAACAATCGGAGAGAAGGCCCCCTCATCACTGTTTCTTCTTCTCGTTTGGCCGGATCAAGTAGAGTTCTCATTCACATAATCAGTATCAGATACAGTCATAAGGAACAGTGTAGGAGAGAACAGGATAGGATAGGACAGCGTAGGACAGAGGAAGACAACAAAGCAGTAGAGGAGGGATAGGACAGGGTAGGACAGAGCCAATACAGTGGTAGAGGAGTAGAGCTACAGAACACACATCGTAGTAGACGGAAGGACTCACCACATCTAACCGAGGTACGGACAGAGCAAGGTAAAGGCCCTCTTGTCTCTAATGAGACCGAAGAGAAGATCGCCCCCGAAACAATCGGCCACCGCCACGCAAGCACTACCCCCTCATCACTGTTTCTTTCTTCTCGTATTGGCCGAGAATCACCACGTAGAGTTCTCATTGACATACGAGTTCTATAGCAGGCCTGCTAACTTCATCTACAATAATATTTGTAGTCATAAGGTGAACAGTGTAGGCGAGACGAACAGGACCCGCGATAGGACAGCGTAGGACAAGAGGGACCGCCGCCCCCATAGAGTACGCGGACCCGCCCGATAGGAGACATGCCCCCGGTAGCCGACCAGACAAGGACTTGCGGTAAGCCCGCCCAGTCCCCGACTCCCCCCCCCCCCGCGATAGAGCAACAATTACCAACCCGATCGTAGTGAGACCCCGCCACACACACACTCCGTCCACTGGTCACCCCCCGAACCGGCCCAGCAAGCAGCCCTCTTGGCCCCCGCCAGGCACCGATGATCGCCCCGCCCCCATCCCGGCCACCGCCCCACCTTATTGGTCAACTGGGAGTTTATTTGATGTAACGCAGTTCTGATTAAAATCAGGACTGCGTTACATCAAATACAAATAATTATTTGTACATATACAGTATAATGTGTAACACATCGTCACGTCTGATTATCGCGCCGATGTTCGATATTTGTGTTAATTGGTTATATGTATATAGATATAGACAGGACTAATGTAAGCCAGGTTGACTAATATATTTGATACTAGTTTTATGAAATGTCGATCTCGGTTGCATAAAATAATCTCACTGGCGGGCTGCGTCTGCTCCCTACCCTCCACATATAAAGGCCGTCTGGAGCTCCGTGCCACAGTTTGAGCCACAGAGCTGAGGTATTGCAGTAACTCCTGTGCTGTCTGGCTTACCATGTACCAGCGAGCATGGCCGCGTCAGACTGGTACTCTACCCTGCCTGGCTCTCTGTCCTACCCTACCTCACCTTGTTCCAGTCTGGCATACAGTCAGAGCTACCCTGCCACACAAGACTATACAAACCTTGGGGCATGGAGTGGAACCGAACATACACGTCCCAGCTCCGTTTCCTCTCCCACCAGCAGCTGCGAGAGTGAGAAGAGTGGAGGTTCTTCAGGAGGATGGGAGCGACAACCTGAAGGACCTTCATCATGGTCCTGGGGCGCCCCTGGAACCACACACCCCGTCCTGGCAGCAGTGTCATCATACCTCGATAATACAAACTGTTCCCTGGCAGAGTCCAGGGGTAAACAAAAGTGTCGCCGCAGACCTCCTAAAGTTGTCAATCGGGATGTGTTCAAACGACGACGCCTGGCTGCCAACGCCCGAGAGAGACGTAGGATGAACGGACTCAACGATGCCTTTGACCGACTCCGTGACCACGTCCCGGGCCTCACCGGTGATCAAAAACTATCCAAACATGAAACTTTACAAATGGCACAAACTTATATTACTGCTCTGGTCGATCTGCTACACTGACTCTATATTTGAAGTTATAATCTGTGGTAAACTATAATACTGCTCTCGTCGACCTTTAACAGTGACTCAAATATCTATCATTGAAAACCAAAGGCGATGTGAGCCCGAAAACTTTCTAGTAACCTGGCATGTTGAATCGTGGCAGAACTGACAGTTGGGTATTGGTGGATTCCGTGACTTTGTGCCATGACGCCAAAAAGCTGACGGTAGGCTGTGACTCGTAAACTTCCTTCTAAGCTGCACGAACTATCAAGTGAAGTTCAGTTCCAAGACTAATGAGCGGTACCCAGATGAAATGTGTCATATCCAGTTAAATATGTACGATGAACTGTCGCATAGTCGCGGCAAAGAGTTCGTTTTACAGGAGATGAAAGAGTGTGGGATTTACAAGATTTTCTGCGAAAGTTGGACTGTTCATAGAGGTCCTTCTCTACCGGAGAAAACAAATCTAATTATGGTGACAATAATATATAAATCGCGCCATCATAAACTGGTGGAATTAAGAGCAATCAGTAAAACATGAACTAGAGTACAAACTAAGCAATAATAGTTATGTTCAGTAATTTAAGGGAGCCCACCTCGTTTTGTTTTCTCTCCTTCTCTATTTTTTTCTCTGGCTTGTATCCATTCGGCCCAGTTCAGCCTACTGTTTTAAGACGTTTACCCCCATCCAGGTGTCAATATTTCCCTGGCGAGCGGAAGCGAGCCAGCATATATATATTTTTGTTTTGACAGCAAGCTAAATTTGTACATTTTTTCGATAGAAAAATGTCTCCGGCGAAGCCGGATTTCTCCATACAATGCTGGCTCGCTATCGCTTGCCAGAAAAAAATCGACACCGGGATGGAGATAAAAGTCTTGAAACAGTTGGCTGAATGGGGCCAAAGGGATACAAGCCAGGGAAAGACAGATAAGAAGAGAAAGACAAAAAAGCCGGTGACCCCCCTTAAATTTGTTTTATGATTAATGCTCACAATTACAAGTAATTTATGAATATGGTTTGCAATGATAGTTATGTAAATTAGGCTAATATATAATGTTTTATAGTTTATATAATATGCACCAGTGTTGTCAAACAAAAGGAACAATAATCTAGTGCTACGTCTATCTTGAGGAATTTTGAATAGATATAAGTATTAAAGAAAATTGTAATGCTATGAACAAATAATGATTATTTACTATATAATATAATATATATATATATATATATATATATATATATATATATATATATATATATATATATATTTATTTATTTAATCTTAATCAACAAAGCACTTCATATCCTTGCCACCAATAACAGTTATTTGAGGAATTCAAAAGTACTCAACCTTTTTTCGTATTAATATTTTATTTTTATTTGTGCAATATATTCCATTATTGAAATCTAGTCAGAACTTAGTAGGTCTAATCAAGACAGGAAAATGACAACTATAGCCTCGATTGTACTAACCCTTAACCCTTTGAGTGCCAGCGACGTGTGTTTTAATAGATTTTAACTGTATTTAGACGATATTATGCGGCTTAGGAAGGGGCTGTGGTAGTTAAAGGGGTCGGCTGAGATAGTTTGAAGCCTTATTATAGCTAGAGGTCCTTCCTAAGCTGAATACAATCGTCTAACAATGATCAATATAAAGCTAAAAAGACGTCGCCGGTATAGAAGGGGTTAAAAGAAACAATGACGCATTTCTATTCTGTTTTCCGGCTATTGTAAGATTATTTCATTCCGATTAGGAAAAGTATATGGAAGTCACAAGGTTCATTGAGACAGTCCCTACCCTATATAATTCCCACAGATCCTTCCTAAATTGTAAGGGACTGGAGTTCTCGAAGAGGGGCTCCATTCCTGAAAATGTGTTTGACTTGCTGTGTGCTGGCTTAATAATCCAGAAGGGTTAATAGCCTCTGAAGTCCTATTTTTGTTTACTATTATTACTTAAACTGTATATTATTTTTTAGTATTAGCCAGAATATATTATGCAAATGTGTCATAATGTTCATAGGGTTAACAGAGTATATTATGGAAGTTCTTGGCTAATTGACTACTTTCTAGTTTCATTCTATAAGGAAGTTGGAGTTGTATACATCGATATCTAGCACAGTAACCAGTTAGTAATTATAAAAATACATAAAACCAAATTCAACATACTATTTATCCATCAGAAACCTACATAATTACTGTATTTATGCTTAATATCGATGGTTTTGTGTTGCTAAACTATTTGACCCTTTACTCCTTGGATTTATTGTTCTGGCTGTCATTATCCATTACAGTACAGCTTACACAGGATAACTAGGAACTGATGGGGTAAACATTACTCACTTAACCCCTTCTGTACCGTTGATTACTTCTAACTTTATTCTGGCTACTTTAAGACATTTGTATTCAGTTTTAAAAGGGGTCCAGCAATTAACCCCTTCAGACTCATATGATGCAGAGGTTGCCAGATTAGCAATAAGAAATAAGGTTCTCTCACTCATATAATACCCTCTCCAAAATTAGTTTTCTGCCCACAGCTAACTCAAAGACAACTACAGAGGTGTAGCTAAACTAAAGGTTTGTAAATACCCCTGATGGTAATAAAGCCTTTTAAGTATCCCTAATTTGCTCAAAATTGCGTCATATGTCGGAGAGGGTTAAGGGGAGGTTTTTAGTTCGTTCCCTAGAATTCCATCAATCTTAAAATTACACCCCCTAGACCCTCTTTCAAGATAAATTTGTACATTTTTCGGTAGAAAAATGTCCCGGCTGAAAGCCGGTTCCTCTTAAATTACAGGCTCACCATCGCTCGCCAGGATAAAATCGACACCTGAATTGCACGAAAGGTCTTAATATGGGGTGAAAGTTCTTAAAATCGCTAAACTAATGGGGCAAACGTTTTATAATATCAAAAGCAATGGGGCTAAACATGAGGGCGAAAGGGGTCAAGAAAAAAATCCCTCAAGTGGAGATCTCCCCTTAGTTAACAGGCTTCGAACTATCTCCCTGATCTCTTTTTACTACCGCAGATCCTTCTTAACCTGCACAACATCCTCTAAACATAGCTATAGAATAGACTGACAAAGACGTCGCCGGTAGAAAACGGGTTAAGGGGAGATTTCAACTTGAGGGATTTTTTTGTCTTTACCCCTTTCTCCCTCATGTTTAGCCCTATTGCTTTTGAGATTTTAAGACGTTCGCCCCCATTAGTTTGGCGATTTTAAGAACTTTCACCCAATTTATGTCACTTTTAAGACCTTTCGTCCCATTTAGGTGTCGATTTTTTCCTGGCGAGCGATAGCCAGCCTGTAATTTGAAAGGAACCGGCCGTCGGCCGGGAAATTTTTCTCCCGAAAAATGTACAAATTTATCTTGAAAGGGGGGTCAAGGGAGTGTAATTTCAAGCTTGATGGAAGTCTAGGAAACACACTAAAAACCTCCCCTTAACTCTTTTACCAGCAGTTTCTTCCTATGTAGACTCGTATTATTTAGTGACAGCCAAATTACTGCGTGACTAAGCTTCATCGCATCCAAAGGCTTACAAATTAACCACTTGCGAGTTTCAGGCTATAAGGAAGTTGGAACCATGAACATCGATATTAAAGAGAAATGCAATAATTATATGGGTATCTGATCAATTTGTTTTGCATGTGTTTTTAGATGTATCATGACCGTATGTTAGCTGACAACTCTGCTAGGTATGTGTCTACAGCTCCAACTTCCTTATAGCCTGGAACTCGCAAGTGGTTAATTGAAATACATGTGATAGAAAGGTATAATTCCCCCGCGATAAACAAGCTCAATTAAGGGGGGTCACCTGCTTTTTTTTCTCTGATTTGTATCCATTTGGCCCCATTCAGCCAACTGTTTTAAGACGTTTATCCCCATCCAGGTGTCGATTTCTTCCTGGCGAGCGATAGCGAGCCAGCATTGTATGGACAAGTCCGGCTTCGCCGGAAATTTTTTCTATCGAGAAATGTACAAAATTAGCTTGCTGTAAAACAACAAAATATATATGATGGCTCGCTACCGCTCGCCAGGAAAATATTGACACCTGGATGGGGGTAAACGTCTAAAAACAGTAGGCTGAATGGGGCCGAATGGGTGCAAGCCAAAGAGGGAGGCAGTGAAAGAGAAAAACAGCGAAGTGGGCTCCCTTAACGTATAAATACACCATATTGTTTATGTAAGATATTATTTTTGTAATAAAACATATAAACATAGAACAGTTTTGATTACCTATTTATATATTAATTGTAATGTCATACTATATAGTGTAAAGACTCGAAAGAAGGGTATAACAATTGAACTAGTGAGGATAGATAGGAGTGTGATGGGTGGAACTAAAGGCAGTAGTAATATACCTTCCTGGCATGGACCACAAGTTATCTTAGATACCATAGTCGATTCGCTGTAAAGTAGACGTTACATCATTGCCTCTACCCTCTGTAACTCACAAAATACTAGAGTAATCGAGCTAATATTCCTACCATTTGGGAAGAGTCAGCCAAGGAACAGATGTGGAAATTTACAGCCAATTTGTTGTAACCCTTTTTGAGTTACAGAGGATAGAGTTCATGAGTTATCGCCTACTTACAGCGTATAGACTATAGCAATTCCTTGTAAGTGATTCCCCCCCCCCCTTGTACAACCTCTGACAATAATAGAACACCAATAAGTACTTCACCACAGCGTTGCGACCATCATTAGGGCTTTTTATCTTGAGCAGAGCCTAATGAGCGGTTGGTGGAAGGTCTGAGTGGCCAGTTTGGTGATGACTATGCTGACTTGAACCACAGGCGCCTGAGTATATATATAATATATAATATACATATAGATACCTGTATAGACGCACGAGCATCTACTCAGACGCCTGTGCTTGAACATCACCAGAGAGAGAGAGAGAGAGGGAGATATTTACATAGATACACAGACCACACAGACCTTACGATCCCAGCAAGGTGGTCAGGACCTAATTCTAGTAGAGATAGCTAACCCGAGAGTAAGGTACAGTGGAAGGAAAGGATAGCAAAGGAGAAGGCTCGAGAGAGAGAGAGAGAGAGAGTTACAGATATATATGGTGTTACAAAGAATAGTTGGTATCTTAAGGGGAAACGGTCGTTTTTCTGGTCCCCTTTCTCCCTCGTGTTTAGTCCCATTATTTTTTAGATTTATAGATGTTCGGCTTATTTGTTTGGCGATTTTAAGACCTTCCGTCCCGTTTCGTTATACATTTTAAGACCTATCGTGCCATTTAGGTGTCGATTATTTCCTGGCATGCGATAGCGAGCCTGTAATTGTAATAGGAATCTGCCTTCGGCCGGGACATTTTTCTAACGAAAAATGTACAAATATATATCGAAGGGGGGTCTTGGGGGTGTTTTTTAAGTTTGATAGAGGTTTAGAGAGCAAACTAAACCCCCTCCTTAAACCATTGAGCCGAACCAGTAATTCATGCTGCACAATAACGTCTTGGTCCCCTTAAAAGACCTTGCAGCACTTTCCAGGGAGACATTCATGGTGGAAAACAAAATATATTGTATGGTTCATTACTGCAATTGCAAAATGTGCAGGGTATGTACTATGTACTTGTTTAAACTGTTTCAACTGAAGAATTGCTTACACAATTTGAGGGAAATATATTCCAGAGAAAACATCTTGTTTGTGATGAATTGGTCACATATACTAATAAAACAATGTTTAAACTTGATTGTGACTATATTTCTTCTCCATGTGCATATGTTTTACTTGTATGATGAACATGTGAACAGTGAAGACCAGAAAATAGGTTTAAACAACCAATATATAGTAAAACAATGTATAGTTATGATCAGGGAGAGTTGCGGCATGTGACAGACCAGGCGACGTAGACCTTCCCTCTCCAAGGTCTCACGAGACACTGGTGATATCGCGTATGTTAGAGGGTGGGAGGAGGTGGAGGGAAGGAGGGAGAGTAATGACTCGATGGTAGAAATAAATAAAGGGAAATACAGACAGAAAAATTAGGAGGGGTGAAGTGGAGGGACAACAAGTTAGGAGGAGAGGGAGGGGGTGAATAATTAGGCAAGTGTTAGATAGAGGCAGGAGCTGGTTGTAAACAGGCATACCACCTAATCCCATATTACTTCCATTTCACCGGTAGTGGGGCGTTTATATTTATTTATTATATATACCGGTATATATATATATATATATATATATATTTTTTTTTTTTTTTTTTTTTTTTTTTATGGGCTGCCTTCCAGAAGGCCTATCGCATTCGCCTAGCAGATATTTTCTGAAGGCCTATCGTGCTTCTTGGGTTAAAGACTTCGATTAGTTGATCTTGCAGTCTACGCTTTGTTAACGAAAAGGCACCAAGAACTATACATCGGCCCTCATAGCTTGGACTCCTAATTAATGGAAAAGGTGTTTATAGGAGTTACACAGAGTTATAGATATTTAGACCACACAGACCTTGCGATCCTTACTAGCTGGTCCGGCAATAATACTACTGGAGACAGGTGCAGATTAAAGTAGAAGAATAGGAAAGCAAAGTAGAAGGCTCTCTCCCAACAGAGAGAGAGAGAGAGAGAGATGCCCGGTATAGATAGTGGTCCCTTTAGGATACATATTACACAAACGCTCGGGCCTTGTTATCAGCGCCGCTACTAGGTGTTTGGTAGCCAATTACGGGAGTTAAGGCTGGTAGTTTATATCATAGACTACAGTAGATCTGGACTGGACACGAAAATGGAACTTTGCAGTAAGGGACCCAACATCGGAGAACGAGCCCCAAAGTTCGAATCTCTAAACCGCGAAAATGTGATATTTTTGCGATTTCGAGGTTCGAACTTGGGGGTTCGTTCTCCGATTGTGGGTCCCATACTGCAAAGTTCCATTTTCGTGTCCAGTCCAGATCTCCTGTAGTAATCCGGACCTCAAAAACAAGACCTTTTACCGGGCGATACCGATAGTGAGGGCGGAGATAATACCAGGATATAATTTTTGTTTTTTTGTTTTTTCTATGTGATTGACGGAGGCAAAAGGCATAACTGCCTATAGCGAGTGCCTCCCCCATAGTTGAAAGAGTGACATGGTCAAAATCAAGGGACGTTCGAGCCAAAATGCCTGGACACACGGAGTTTGAAGCAATTTAAGTCATAGGAAGAGGGAAAGACTGATTCTGAGAGAGAGTTCCAGAGCTCAGCTGTTGAGTAGAAGAAAGTTTGAGAGTAACGTTTCACTCTTGGGTTGGAGAGTTGCACAGAGTAGGGGTGAGATTGAGTTGCAAGACGGGTACCATGTGCCCTACGTAAAGGAGGTGGTATACACTGGGAAAGCTCTGAGGAACACTGATTATTATAGTAGCGATAGAAAATGGACGTCCACAACCGCGGCTATGGAACGGCCAGAAAGGAAATTAGAGACAAAGGCACAGATGGAGGGATAGAAACCGAAGGAGGGTAGTTTAGAAATTAAAGATTTGTGCCAGACTCTATCGAAGGCTTTCGATATGTCTAGCGCAATAGAAAAAGTCTCACCGAATTCCCGAAAGGAGGATGACCAAGAGTTAGTAAGATATGAAAGAAGATCACCAGTAGAGCGACCCTTAAGGAAGCCATACTGGCGATCTGAAAGCAGATTATGAGAAGAGAAATGCTTAAGAAATTTGGAAGCAAGAATAATTTCAAAAACTTTAGAAAGACAAGAGATGAGAGCAATTGGACGATAGTTGGAGGATTGAGAGCGGTCACCCTTCTTTGGGACAGGTTGAATGTGAGCAAATTTCCAGCATGAAGGGAAGACGTTAGAGGATAGACAGAGACGAAAGAGTTTGCCTAGGCAGGGAGTCAGCACGGAAGCACAGTTTTTGAGAACAACAGGAGGAACACCGTCCGGACCGTACGCCTTATTAGTATTAAGCCCAGAGAGGGTAGAAAGTACATCTTTAGAAGAGATTAGGATATTAGGCATAAGTAAGAGAGAGGAGGGTGGAGAGGGAGGAATAGCATCGGAATCATCCAAGGTGGAGTTTCTAGCAAAAGTTTGAGCGAAGAGTTTAGCTTTGTCAGAGGAAGAAGTGATGGTTGTGCCATCAGAGTGGAAAAGGGGAGGGAAAGACGAGAAAGAGAAATTGTTGGAGAGGTTTTTGGCTAGATGCCAGAAAGCTTGGGAAGAGCTAGAGTTGGATAGTTCAGTGCATTTATTATTGATGAAAGAGTGCTTGGCAAGTCGAAGAACAGATTTGGCTTGATTCTGGGCAGAAACATAGGAAGAATGAGAATCTTGAGTTTTAAGTCATCGGTACCGTTTGAATGCTTCCTCCTTAATGCGGACAGCAGTAGAACAGGCGTGAGTAAACCAAGATTTTTTAGCATTAGTCTGAGAGAAAGAGAATGGAATGTATGCTTCCATGCCCGATAGGATTACCTCGGTAATGAGTTCAGCACTCTCCGAGGGTCCCCGGTCACGGAAGCAGAAATAATTCCATGGGAAATCAAAGAAGTACTGCCGGAGAGCCTCCCAGTCGGCAGCGCCGAAGTGCCACAAGCGCCGCCGGCTAGGAGGATTGGGGGGCCGTACTGGAGAGATAGGACAGGTGACAGAGATAAGTTTATGGACGGAGGAGCCCAAAGGAGAGAAAAGATTGACAGTATAAGAAGAAGGGTTAGAAGTTAGAAATAAGTCAAGAATGTTGGGCCGATCTCCGATGCGATCCAGGATACGGGTGGGTTACTGAACTAACTGCTCTAGGTCATTTAGGATAAAAAAGACGTAATTTTGTTCACCAGCTGGGTCAGTAGTGTGAGAGGAGAGCCATTGGCGGTGGTGAACGTTGAAATCTCCTAAGATGGAGATTTCTGAGAAAGGAGAAATGGATAGAATGTGTTCCACTTTAGAGTTTAAATAGTCAAAGAATTTGAGAAAGTTGGTAGAGTTAGGGGAAAGATAGACAGCACAGAAATATTTAGTAAGAGAATGACAGGAAAGTTTGAGCCATATAGTTGAGAATTCAGAGGAGTCGAAATCGGGAACACGAGAGCAAGTGAGTTTGTTGTGCACGTATGCACAACATCCGCCTCTGGCTTTGAAACTAGGATAGAGAAAGTAGGAGGATACAGAGAAGGGGCTGCTGGATGTTGCTACAGACACCTGAGTTTCGGTGAGGAAGAGAAGATCAGGTTTCTAGGAGGAGAGATGGTGTTCAACAGAGTGAATGTTAGAGGAAAGTCCGCGAATGTTGCAGAAATCAATAGAAAGGGTAACAGGCCGAGGTCCAGGTAATTTTGTGGGGTCGTCAGGGGATGGTCGGTCGGGTGTGGGGGCATTTATGGTGCCCCCCCCCCCCCCCCCCCTGGGGACTCCGAGGCTGGGCTAAAATGAATAATTTAAAAACAAAATTGGTGTGGAGGAATGAAGTGTAGTGTGCATGTTTAGTGTAGTGAAGTGGATAGGAAGAGAAGGTGTTTGTGAGAGCTAGCTGGATTGCTCTCAGTGTAAATGAGGCACAAAGAAAATCAGTAAGAGAGGCCAAGCAAATGAATCAGAAGTTCCAGCGACTCTTTATCACATGCCTATAACTTCACCTGGGTGAATTGGTGCCTACAATCTCCCTACAATCTTGTTGACTGAAAACCCTCGCAAAAAAGTCCTGTTGCCTTCCCTGTCTATCAGCTCTATCACCTTCTCTCCCTCTTCACCCTACACCCTCACAACTACACACCTCAAACTGTCGTCGTTTTTTTTTCATTCTCTCCTTTTCTGTTTCCCTGGCTTGTATCCATTCGGCCCCATTCAACCAACTGTTTTAAGACGTTTATCTCCATCCAGGTGTCGATTTCTTCCTGGCGAGCGATAGCGAGCCAGCATTGTATGGAGAAATCCGGCTTCGCCGGAGATATTTTTATATCGACAAATTTATAAATTTAGCTTGCTGTCAAAACAAAATATATATGCTGGCTCGCTACCGCTCGCCAGGAAAATATCGACACCTGGATGGGGGTAAACGTCTTAAAACAGTAGGCCGAATGGGGCCGAATGGATACAAGCCAAAGAGAGAGGGAGAGAAAGAGAGAAGAAAGCGAGGTGGGCTCCCTTAATTAACTGTCTATCAGCTCTATCACCTTCTCTCCCCCATCACCCTACGACCTCACAACTACACACCTTAACCCTTTGAAGCTCTGACGCGTTTTATGTTGGCTATCATTAGACGATTTTATGAAGCTTAGGAAGGATCTGTGGGTGTTAAGAGGGTAAATGCTATCTCGATCAACCCTGTAATTTCCATATACCGTTACTAATCTGAATAAAATCGTCTAATAGTAGCCTGAAAAAGAACTGAAACGCGTATTGGAGCTTGAATGGGTTAAAATATGCACGTTTTGTACACCTAACATTTTTTAATCTAAGAATATCGCTGGTGAAGGTGAGGCGACTGGGCTTTACCCGCCGACTGTACACTCACGCTAATAAATCGTGTCCCAGCTGACATTACGTTTGGCTTGCTTTGTGCTGTATTAATGTCTGTCAGATGTTGAATAGGGTGGGTAAGTGTAGGAACATATGTGTGTATATTTCACTCGATATGAAGAAATGAAGCTTAGAAATTGCTGATACCAATTATTGATCAAACATAATTGGTGCCGAGTCATTACTTATTAGCGCGACTGTACACACCTACACTAAATGACCCGGTCCTATTCGTAAAGGTGGAATGCACAATATATATTTACCATGGAGCTATCTTTGGGTCTTCTGGTTTGGTAATGTCCAAGACAGTTTGCAGCCCACCTCGCTTTTTTTCTCTTTTTCTCCCTCTCTCTTTGGCTCTTTGTATCCATTCGGCCCCATTCAGCCTACTGTTTTAATACGTTTACCCCCATCCAGGTGTCAATATATTCCTGGCGATCGGTAGCGAGCCAGCATATATATATTTGTGTTTTGACAGCAAGCTAAATTTGTACATTTTCGATAGAAAAATGTCTCCGGCAAAGCCGGATTTCTCCATACAATGCTGGCTCGCTATCGCTCGCCAGGAAGAAATCGACACCTGGATGGGGATAAACGTCTTAAAACAGTTGGCTGAATGGGGCCGAATGGATACAAGCCAGGGACAGAGAGAAAAGGAGAGAAAGATAAAACGAAGCCGGTGACCCCCCTTAACCCCTTCTGTACCGGTGACTTATTTTGTATTTTATTTCAGCTACATTCAGACAGTTTTATTCAGCTTAGGAAGGACGTCTACCAATTTGAAGGCCACAAACCATCTCGATTAATCCTTTTAGATGCCACATGTCCTTCCTAAGCTTCATAAACTCGTCTTAAGGGGGGACACCGGATTTGTTTTATCTTTCTCTCCTTTTCTCTCTGTCCCTGGCTTGTATCCATTCGGCCCCATTCAGCCAACTGTTTTAAGACGTTTATCGCCATCCAGGTGTCGATTTCTTCCTGGCGAGCGATAGCGAACCAGCATTGTATGGAGGAATCCGGCTTCGCCGGAGAAATTTTTCTATCGAAAAATGTACAAATTTAGCTTGCTGTCAAAAAAAAAAATATATATATATATATGCTGGCTCGCTACCGCTTGCCAGGAAAATATTGACACCTGGATGGGGGTAAACGTCTTAAAACAGTAGGCTGAATGAGGCAGAATGGATACTAGCCAGAGAAAGTGAGAAAAGGAGAGAAAGATAAAACAAATCCGGTGTCTCCCCTTAAAGTAGCTGAATTCTAATACAAAATACGTCGCCGGTATAGAAGGGGTTAATACATTAATACGTCGCCGGTATAGAAGGGGTCAATACATTAATACGTCGCCGGTATAGAAGGGGTCAATACATTAATACGTCGCCGGTATAGAAGGGGTTAATACATTAATACGTCGCCGGTATAGAAGGGGTTAATACATTAATACGTCGCTGGTATAGAAGAGGTTAATACATTAATACGTCGCCGGTATAGAAGGGGTTAATACATTAATACGTCGCCGGTATAGAAGGGGTTAATACATTAATACGTCGCCGGTATAGAAGGGGTTAATACATTAATACGTCGCCGGTATAGAAGGGGTTAATACATTAATACGTCGCCGGTATAGAAGGGGTTAATACATTAATACGTCGCCGGTATAGAAGGGGTTAATACATTAATACGTCGCCGGTATAGAAGGGGTTAATACATTAATACGTCGCCGGTATAGAAGGGGTTAATACATTAATACGTCGCCGGTATAGAAGGGGTTTAATACATTAATACGTCGCCGGTATAGAAGGGGTTAATACATTAATACGTCGCCGGTATAGAAGGGGTTAATACATTAATACTTCGCCGGTATAGAAGGGTTAATACATTAATACGTCGCCGGTATAGAAGGGGTTAATACATTAATACGTCGCCGGTATAGAAGGGGTTAATACATTAATACGTCGCTGGTATAGAAGAGGTTAATACATTAATACGTCGCTGGTATAGAAGGGGTTAATACATTAATACGTCGCCGGTATAGAAGGGGTTAATACATTAATACGTCGCCGGTATAGAAGGGGTTAATACATTAATACGTCGCCGGTATAGAAGGGGTTAATACATTAATACGTCGCCGGTATAGAAGGGGTTAATACATTAATACGTCGCCGGTATAGAAGGGGTTAATACATTAATACGTCGCTGGTATAGAAGAGGTTAATACATTAATACGTCGCTGGTATAGAAGGGGTTAATACATTAATACGTCGCCGGTATAGAAGGGGTTAATACATTAATACGTCGCCGGTATAGAAGGGGTTAATACATTTGGATTCTCATAAAAGCACTTCCGAAAGTTTTGCTAGTCAGTATTCCCTTTTTTCTGGCTGATCTTATATTGTTCCTTGGTTTTGTCATACTTATTGTTATTGTTCATATATCTTCCTATTCTCGATGCCATTCCTTTGTCCATCTATCTATCTATCTATCTATATAATCTATTTTTTTATTAATTTCACCACACCACCAAACACCTCCAATGAAATTAATGAAAGCATATAATATGTGATCCACCGGGATTCGAAACCTGGTGGATCACACACAGATTTTTAGACACCTTATAACCATTACACCACCAATCCCCATTTTTCCTATTTTTGTTTTCTCTTGTACCTGTTGCTATTCTGTTCTTCGTTTATTCCTTTATTTAAGGGGAGATTTCCACTTGAGGGATTTTTTTCTGGGCCCGTTTCTCCCTCATGTTTAGCCTCATTGCTTTTGAGCTTTTAAGACGTTCGCCCTAGTATTTTTGACATTTTAAGACATTTTGCCCCATTTCTGTCAATTTTAAGACCTTTCGACACCATTAAGTGTGGATTTTTTCCTGGCGAGCGATAGCGAGCCTGTAATTTAAGAGAAAGTTTGGCCACCGGCCGGGAAATATTTCTACCGAAAAATGTACAAATTTATCTTGAAAGGGGGTCTAGGGGGTGTAATTTTAAGCTTGATGAAAACGTAGGGAACAAACTAAATACCTCCCCTTAATGTCTGCCGTTCTCCTTCTTTCATTCTCTTTTTTGTTGTTCATAATATCGTCATTGATTTTATCTTGCGGGTTTCTTGCGTTGCCATCGACTGCTAGCCTGAGAGTACAGCAGAATAGTGTCTATCTATCTATTTATCTATCTATCTATATACTCAGGCCCAATCCCCACTTTCCCTATTTTGTTTTCTGTTCTGTCTATCTATCTATCTATCTATATACTCAGGCCCAATCCCCACTTTTCCTATTTTGTTTTCTGTTCTGTCTATCTATCTATCTATATACTCAGGCCCAATCCCCACTTTTCCTATTTTGTTTTCTGTTCTGTCTATCTATCTATCTATATACTCAGGCCCAATCCCCACTTTTCCTATTTTGTTTTCTGTTCTGTCTATCTATCTATCTATATACTCAGGCCCAATCCCCACTTTTCCTATTTTGTTTTCTGTTCTGTCTATCTATCTATCTATATACTCAGGCCCAATCCCCACTTTTCCTATTTTGTTTTCTGTTCTGTCTATCTATCTATCTATATACTCAGGCCCAATCCCCACTTTTCCTATTTTGTTTTCTGTTCTGTCTATCTATCTATCTATATACTCAGGCCCATCCCCACTTTTCCTATTTTGTTTTCTGTTCTGTCTATCTATCTATCTATATACTCAGGCCCAATCCCCACTTTTCCTATTTTGTTTTCTGTTCTGTCTATCTATCTATCTATATACTCAGGCCCAATCCCCACTTTTCCTATTTTGTTTTCTGTTCTGTCTATCTATCTATCTATATACTCAGGCCCAATCCCCACTTTTCCTATTTTGTTTTCTGTTCTGTCTATCTATCTATCTATATACTCAGGCCCAATCCCCACTTTTTCCTATTTTGTTTTCTGTTCTGTCTATCTATCTATCTATATACTCAGGCCCAATCCCCACTTTTCCTATTTTGTTTTCTGTTCTGTCTATCTATCTATCTATATACTCAGGCCCAATCCCTACTTTTCCTATTTGTTTTCTTTTGTTTCCCTTTTTTTTTTTTTTTTTTATTTATTTTTGTATTTTTTTTTGGGGGGGGGGCGGCTCAAGACAGAGCCAGAATAGGGACAACACAACAGAAAACAAGGAACACACAAAAGCAAAATACAAATTCACACACATCTAGGTTTTAAAGTGGCTGATTACTTATATAACATGTTAACAGAAGTTACAGGACCAAAATTAACAGTTGCCAGGAGATGTTTTTACAGACATGATTAATACAACGCACACACACACACACACACACACACACACAGAATACACACACACACACACCCACACACCCAATCCAAGATCATCTAACCCGATTGCATTAAGGGAGCCCACCTCGCTTTTTTGTTTCTCTTTCTCTCCCTCTCTCTTTGGCTTGTATTCATTCGGCCAAATTCAGCCTACTGTTTTAAGACGTTTACCCCCATCCAGGTGCCTACTTTTCCTGGCGAACGGTAGCGAGCCAGCATGTATATATTTTTGTTTTGACAGCAAGCTAAATTTGTACATTTTATAGAAAAAAAAATCCGGCAATGCCGGATTTCTCCATACAATACTGGCTCGCTATTGCTCAACAGGAAGAAATCGACACCTGGATGGGGATAAACGTCTTAACACAGTAGGCTGAATGGGGCCGAATGGATACAAGCCAGAGAAAGAAAGAAAAGGAGAGAAAGAAATCCGGTGACCCCCCTTAAAGGAAGAAGACAGCTAAGACAAGAAGCAAGAAGAAAGGAAGTAATGACAAGAGAGATGAAGGAAGTAATGATCGGAAGGAAGAAGGAAGCAGAGATGAAGGAAGTAATGATCGGAAGGAAGAAAGAAGCAGAGATGAAGGAAGTAATGATCGGAAGGAAGAAAAAGAAGCAGAGATGAAGGAAGTAATGATCGGAAGGAAGAAGGAAGCAGAGATGAAGGAAGTAATGATCGGAAGGAAGAAAGAAGCAGAGATGAAGGAAGTAATGATCGGAAGGAAGAAGGAAGCAGAGATGAAGGAAGTAATGATCGGAAGGAAGAAAGAAAGAAGCAGAGATGAAGGAAGTAATGATCGGAAGGAAGAAGGAAGCAGAGATGAAGGAAGTAATGATCGGAAGGAAGAAAGAAGCAGAGATGAAGGAAGTAATGATCGGAAGGAAGAAGGAAGCAGAGATGAAGGAAGTAATGATCGGAAGGAAGAAGGAAGCAGAGATGAAGGAAGTAATGATCGGAAGGGAGAAGGAAGCAGAGATGAAGGAAGTAATGATCGGAAGGAAGAAGGAAGCAGAGATGAAGGAAGTAATGATCGGAAGGAAGAAAGAAGCAGAGATGAAGGAAGTAATGATCGGAAGGAAGAAAGAAGCAGAGATGAAGGAAGTAATAATCGGAAGGAAGAAGGAAGCAGAGATGAAGGAAGTAATGATCGGAAGGAAGAAAGAAGCAGAGATGAAGGAAGTAATGATCGGAAGGAAGAAGGAAGCAGAGATGAAGGAAGTAATGATCGGAAGGAAGAAAGAAGCAGAGATGAAGGAAGTAATAATCGGAAGGAAGAATGAAGCAGAGATGAAGGAAGTAATGATCGGATGAAGAAAGAAGCAGAGATGAAGGAAGTAATGATCGGAAGGAAGCAGAGATGAAGGAAGTAATGATCGGAAGGAAGAAAGAAGCAGAGATGAAGGAAGTAATAATCGGAAGGAAGAAGGAAGCAGAGATGAAGGAAGTAATGATCGGAAGGAAGAAAGAAGAAGAGATGAAGGAAGTAATGATCGGAAGGAAGCAGAGATGAAGGAAGTAATGATCGGAAGGAAGAAAGAAGCAGAGATGAAGGAAGTAATGATCGGAAGGAAGAAAGAAGCAGAGATGAAGGAAATAATGATCGGAAGGAAGAAGGAAGCAGAGATGAAGGAAGTAATAATCGGAAGGAAGAAAGAAGCAGAGATGAAGGAAGTAATGATCGGAAGGAAGAAAGAAGCAGAGATGAAGGAAGTAATAATCGGAAGCAGAGAGGAAGTAGCCGGTTCTTCTGTCCGGTTTGGTGGTGCAGAGGTCCCGCATCCCAGCTGCTACTGCCAGTGTTGCCAATTGAGCTACTTTCACGCTAGATCTAGAGGCATTTACTTCGATCCAGCGACAATTTGTTACATCTTGAGGCGTGAATGGGGAAAAATAAAACGTCGTCTGCTGCTCTTTCTAATACCCCAAATAGTAATCAGTTTCCTTCCAGTAAGTCGAAATATATAGATTGAAGTCATCAACATATCACTCGTTTCTATATTCGTTAATGTTAGAATATAATACTCTCAAAATATATTCAGTACATTGTCCCAATATACAAAGCATATACGATGAATAAAACATAATACTGTATATTAAGCCTACAGAGACATTTGGCAAGGATTCCAAACTTTAGGGATCCTTGCCAAATGTCTCTGTAGGCCTTATATATTCTGTTTTATTCACCATATATACTTTGTATGTTGGACAATGTACTGAATAGAATTTGAGAGTAACATGTCTGTAACATTAATGAACATAGAAATGAGTGATATTTTGATGACTTCAATCTCTATATTTCGACTTGCTGGATGGAAACTGATTACTATTTGGTGTATTAGAAGGAGCAGCAGACGATGTTGTATTTTTCCCCATTCTAGCAATATTCTGTGGATTTGAACCATCTTCAGCGATATTCTAGAGATGTTGGCCTTATTCTTGCGATATTAGGTATTTATTCACTATCTAGCGGACTTTATACCGGGGTTACCAAATCAAGTCCGCTAGGTAATAAATATATGCCCAAAATCGCTGGAATAATGGCGCAATCTCTACAATATCTCTCTAAAATGGCTCAAATCTACAGCATATCGTAAAATCGCTGGAATTTTTGGCACAATCTCTACAATATCGCTCTAAAATGGCTCAAATCTGTAATACAGAACATCGTCATGATCCATGTCGCTAGATGTATATATGTGCCTCTAGATCTAGCGGGAAAGTAGCTAGATTGGCAACACTGCTTGGCTTAATGGCTCGCGCAAATCAAATCCAGTTCATAAAGGTTTCTGTTTAAGGGAGCCCACCTCGCTTGTTTTCTCTTTCTCTCCCTCTCTCTTTGGCTTGTATCCAGTCGGCCCCATTCAGCCTACGGTTTAAAGACGTTTACCTCCATCCAGGTGTCAATATTTTCCTGGCGAGCGGTAGCGAGCCAGCATGTATATGTTTTTGTTATGACAGCAAGCTAAATTTGTACATTTTTCGATAGAAAAATGTATAACAGTGGTTGGTGCCCGGGTCAAGATGTTGTTGTCACCTCTGCCTATAATATGGTGGAAATATGGACCCTGTCAAAAAGAGTATAGGATTAGGGGGCTAGTGGCTTTGTTTTTGGTCTATTAATTCATGTATTCGTTTATTTTATAATTTCCTCGCTAGACCTCCCTCAAACATAGAAAAACCCCCCCTACCCCCCCCCCCCCTCAAATTTTTGTTGTTTTTACATTTTTCGATAAAACAAAATTCCCGGCCAAAGGCCGGTTCCTCTATTATTTACAGGCTCGCTATCGCTCGCGAGGCCGAACGTCTTAAAATGCCAACACTAATGGGGCTAAGCACGAGGGAGAAAGGGGTCCAGCAAACCGACCCATCTCCCCTTAAGAGTATATTGTGATACTTGTCTTGTTAACTCTTTCTGTACTGGAGACGTCGTTTTCATTTAATTTTGGCTACCATTAGGCTATTATAGTCAGCTTAGAAAGGACGTCTACCATTTAAAAAGCTAGACTATCTCGATGTATCCTCTTAGCTACTATATACTGTATCCTTCCTAGGCTACATAAAATCGTCTAAATGTAACTGAAATCAAATACAAAAAGACGTCGCCGGTACAGAAGGGGTTAAGTGGTTGCGGTACTTAGACACTCGAGATACATTAACTCTCTGGTACAGTTGGCCAAATAAGTCGTGTCGCCGCTGGCAATACGTTTTGCTCGTTGTGTGCTGTATTAATGTTTGTCAGATGTTGAATAGGGTGTTTAAAGATTGGGACATGTTTGTATATCTCACTCGAAACGATGAATTTATGCTTAGAAAGTGCTGATACCAATTATTGCTGGAAATATACTTGGTGCCGCGACATCACTTATTTGGGCAACTGTACCAAGTGTCTTTTATGCAGGATTATGGGGTATCGTTAACCCCTTCTGTACCGGCGACGTTGTATTCTGGCTAATATTAGACGATTTTATCCAGTTTCAAAGGGATCTCCAGCTATTAACAGGCTTTTAACTATCTCACTTAACCATTTTTACTACCACAGATCCTTCTTAAACTGCACAAAATCCTCTAAATATAGCTAAAAGAAAATTAAAAAGACGTCGCCGCAGTACAGAAGGGGTTAATGAAAAATATATCAAACTAGCGTCTACTCTCTGAAATTGATTCCTGATATATTGGGGTGCATAGTTCGTGAGCACCAGCAGGCAAGTTTCAATCTTTCTTCTATGCTACAGCTGAGCTCTGGAACTCTCTCCCAGAATCAGTCTTTCCCTCTCCCTATGACTTAAATTGTGTCACAGGAACGAGTAATTACTCATGTGAAGTTATGACAAAACTATTGTTTTCCAGACGTACGGGTACAGCCAAATACATTGTGTCTGTAACCAACCTATGTATATACAGTATACCTGAAATATATCTGCATCTATTTTGTCTTGCCATTATTTCTCCCGACTGTCTATTCAGATTAGGAGGGACGTATTTTTTAACTCCTTTATTATTCATCGGATCGCCTTGATATGTTAACACTAACATAATAAATTAATTTGCGGCACTTTTTGTTCTATGACTCTTTTTGCTAGTACGGCTATAAATACTAGTAGAAAGGGGTCATAGAGTCCCCACTGCCCTCCCTTGTTGGAGGTCGGGAGTGAGCCTGTCCCCGCATACCTGGTTGGGTAATTTGCCGGTTATAAGGTATATCCTTATGATATTACGGAGTAATATCTTGCTTTCTGATGTCAATGGGGACACATTAACCCCTTCTCTACCGGCGACGTCTTTTTATTTTTATTCTAGCTGTATTTGGACAGTTTTGTGCAGTTTTAGAAGGATCTGAGGTAGTAAAAAAGGTTCAGTGAGATAGTTCGAAGCCTGTTAATTGCAGGAGGCGCCTTTTAAGCTGAATAAAATCGTCTTATAGTAGCCATATTAAAATGATAAAGACGTCGCCGGTACAGAAGAGGTTAAGGGCCGAATATGGGTATAGTGTATGTGGGTAGTAAATAAAGTGGTGTATTAAGTTGTTTCATTCGGTGTGGAGGAACTCCCCTACCTGTTAATGGATTAGCCTAGATGGTCCTGGTGTGAGGCCGGGTTTGAACAGACGGACACTGTATGTATTCTAGGCTGTGATAGTGATAACACCAGCTGTCCAGCTCCCGTCGTGTGCCCCTGGATTTAACACCCTAACATCATACTAGGATATTTTACTGCCACGGATATCTTGGAGAGCTGTCACCGGCCTGGGAGTATAGTCCACAACAATAGCTGAGTGTTTTTTGTTTTTGTTTTTCGTACCCCTTTATTAATTAACCCCTTCAGATGCTACCATATGTTTTCTTCATTGCGTAACTGCTTTAATTACTTGCGTAATTATTTTAATAATTAGTAATTATTGGTTAATAACCTAATACGGAATTTATCTAGTTTTACACCGGATCGAAACCATCGATATATTATTTAGATAAATATGTTAGTTACAGTAGGTCATGTACTTCATTGCCATATATGTCCACCTCGTCGGTTATTCATTATAAAACAAATCCCTAAATCTCTAAAAAAAAAAATCCCTAAATCTCGCACGGCTCACCCGATCTCCATTTTCTGTTGTGCTGGTGGGGGACGGCCACCCCTCTCGCTCCACCACCTTCTTTTATTTATTTATGCCACGCCTGGCCTGCGCAGTAGTGTTTCACACCTGCCAATAACAATCAATCATGTTAATGACGTAGTATCAGGCAGAGAGTGTGTATAGGAGAGAGAGGAGTCTTCCTATGTATTCTATTAATAAAAATGTGCCTCTAAACGTTGCCAGTTACCCTTTTTCGATTTTTTTCCAGCACCATCTATTGCAGGGTTCCGGAACTACTCAACGTGAATAAATCTACGGATGTATCCTCCATTCTGTATTTTTTGTTTGTTTATTATATGTACGCTACTTTTCTCTCTCTCTCTCCAACTCTCTCTCTCTATATATATATACAGTATACTGTATATACGGTATATATATATATATATATATATATATATATATATATATATATATATATATTATTTATGTTTGACCAAAGTTTGAGTGTGACTGTGTGTACTTCCAAGTTAGTAACTTATATTACAATGTAATTACTTTTGGTAACATTCAAGACAGCTAGAGCCGCCTTATTTACCAAGTTTCTTTATATTTTTTCCAGGGAATATAGTGTTTAATTGTTGTTTATCATGGTTTGAGTGGAAGATTTGCATTAACTTACCCATTATTAATTAATCTGAAGATACTCCGTCAAATGGCGCCATTTATTGGGTGAATCGCACTTTTACAGTAGGTAAGGAAAATTGTGGGGAGGCCATGCACGCTTCCAAAATGTACAAATATTATATTAGATTAGATTAACCTAACCTAGCCTAACCTAACCTAACCCTAATATAATATAATATAATATCGTTTTTGTGAGTAACGTTCAAGCCATTTATTGGGTGAATCGCACTCACCGCATCTTTCAAAACAAGAAGAAGAGGACCCAGGTCGAAGGATTCATTGGGTGCAATGCTTGTTTACGTTCGGGACATTATTTTCGTGTTATTTTTCGGTGTAATCAGGTTTTTTCAAGTGTCGATAACGAAATTCCTCCATGCGGACTATAATGAGAAAATATGGCGCGTCTATTGGTCCCTATTTTCACTAATAAATTATTTCTAATAAGGCGGCGAAAGAGGTCTTGAATGTTAGGTAAATTGATACGGTGTGACAGTCACGAGTTTTAGCATGTGTTTTTTTTTTTTTTTTGCATTTTTTCTTTGATATACAGTGTTGTTTTATACCAAGGACTGTCGCAAATGAGTATTTACCCATTATCCAACAATCTAAAAACACGGCCCCCACTAGTGGGAAGGGCTATGAAGATCAGGGAAATTGCGGGGTAAAAGGGGAAAAATAGGGGTAATATGAGAACTACTGAACATAAAATATAGAAAAGTAAGTAAACGTTAAAATGTGAAAATCCGAGCCAAGTTTTGGCAAAAGTTGGCTCGGTTTTGGGTATTTTTCAGAGTACAAAATAACCCAAAATTGGGAAAAAAAAGTTGGCTCGGCTTTTGGCATTTTTCAAAGTAAAAAAGCCCAGTAATTGAATTTTGAGAGTTAGCTCGAGTTTTCATGTTTTTTGAAACTCATTAAACCCCAAAATTTGAAAACCCGAGCCAACATTTGCCAAAACTTGGCTCGGGTTTAGCGATTTTTTGAAGTAAAAAAACACAGTAACCTAACCTAGAACGTTGGATACAAGAATAACCCTTACCTACCAGCTAGTATGTGTCCCTAGGGTATCCCATACCTACCAGCTGATACCTTGTCATGAACCTAACTAAGAAACCTAACCTAACCTAAAAGTAACGGCAGAGAGAACATAAACAAAGTGACAGTGCAGTGGGGACTCTGAAAATGTTATAGGGGAGGGAAAATAAAATGTACGCAATTACCAAAGCAGCACTGGATCGCGCAACTGTAAGGTCCCCCGAGTAGGGTAGGAGGGAAAAAAATCTATAAAGCAGAAATCCCGTAAAACAGGACTTGTCATTATGCAGACAAGACTCTGTGTTTTACCCTATATCTCCCTTATAATACATTTGCGAAGGGAAGGACATATATAGGACTGAAGACCGGGGTATTATATAATATTCCTATAGGCTACACAAACATCGATGGGGCTTGTAACTGTCACACCGTCAAATCTTACCGAATGTTATCATAGTTTTCTTCAATTGAGATTAGTTTTTCATATAGGCTACATTCATTGTTAATAAATTTACAGTCAATATCAAATAATCATCAACAGCCTTCATGATCCATTGCAAACCATATCCTTATTCTCAAGGTCAACCACAGCCTCCTTACATCATCACGGAGGCTTGGTTCAGCTTGGTAAGCTATGTAATTAACCCCTTCTATACCGACGACGTCTTTTGATTTTATTCTGGCTCCTACTAATCGATTGTATTCACTTTAGGAAGGATCTTTAGCAATTATAAGGCTTCGAACTATCTCAATTTACCCTTTTAACTACCACAGATCCTTTCTAAGCTGTATAAAATCGTCTACATATTGCTAGAATAAAATATAACACGTCGACGGTACAGAAGGGGTTAATGGAGTATTGTTCACATTTCAGTGTAGGCAATACTTTGGAGTGGTTTTGCATATCAGTGTACTCTTAAATCATTATATTCATAATGACTATGGCTGATATGGTGATAGCAAACAAGTTACATGAGTTTCTACAGACTCTACACGAGACACGTGTACACCATTGCAGCAAGGGAGAGGAACTGTCAATAAACAGACGACAGAAGTATTTTCCCGCGATAGGGAGGAGCTATGCGCTACCGCCATCTAGTGCAGGGTTCCAGCCAAATCTGTAAATAATGGCCAACTACTATTAACACGGCTGATTTTCCAAGCACGCCCCTCTTAGGTATTCTTACTCTATGGTATCAGGTTACATGCCTCAACCACTCACAACCCCCCCCCCCCCTCCCCCCCCCCTTCCACCGTGCCTGTGATTTCACCACTCGAGTCATGGCTTCCATCTGCGATGGTTGTACACCTTCCTTTTTTGATAATATTGAGAAGTGTTTAAGAAAAAACGAGCCAAGTTTAGATATCTTAAAAACCCATGGTGTGTTGCCCTCCAAAGTGATTGTGTTAAGTGTGGATGCCCCTGTACTCTAAGAGAACAAGTTAACCCCAAAACAGGCATAAAGACACTTGTCTGGCGCTGCCACCACGACGACGACCACGACGATGAATGAGGTACCTTAGTTTCCCATTAGTATATGTTATCTAGAATGTTTTCTAGTTTAGCACTAGGTAATAGGTAAGGGTTAGTCTTGTATTCAATGTACTAGGACATAGGTGGTAGGTAAGGGTTAGTTGGACAATATTTACGACTTAGACCGTCGGCGAGACAGGTTAGTTTTCGGTTAGGTTAGGTTAGGCTAATGTTGAAAATACTAAAATGCGACGGTCCTCGGTATTAAACAACACTGTATATTAAACAAAGGTAACAATTGAAGAGACCCCGGACAGCCTTTTTACTAGATAATTTTAGTTTTTTGTTTAGTTTTATTTGATATACTGTGTTGTTTAATACCGAGGACCATCACATTTTAGTATTTTCAACATTGGCCTAACCTAACCTAACTTAACCTAACCTAACCGAAAACTAACCGATGGTCTAAACCCAGCTCACGTTCCCTGTTGATGGGTGCATGACGGTCTAAACCCAGCTCACGTTCCCTGTTTATGGGTACACGACGGTTTAAACCCAGCTCATGTTCCCTGTTTAGTTTTCGGTTAGGTTAAGTTAGGTTAGGTTTCTCCGACTTTGGGTCCCTTACTGCAAAGTTCCATGTTCCGTGTCCAGTCCAGATCTACTGTAGTCTATGGTTAGGCTAATGTTGAAAATACTAAAATGCGACCGTCGGTATTAAACAACACTGTTTATCAAAGAAAAATAAACAAAAAACTAGAATTAACTAGTAAAAAGGCTGTCCGGGGTCTCTTCAATTTTTACCCAAAGAAAATATATAAAAACAACAAAAAATTACCTGAAAAACTCGTAACTGGTTGGTGATAAATTTGGGATGGATGTAGTTATCGGGTGTACCACTACCGACATACAACATAAATCATCTATAGATAATTATCGCGAATAGACTCGCAGCGTTATTATACATAATTTATTAGGGAAAGTGAAGCTCTATGGAGTCCTTATAATATACTCACATAGATTCCGTTGTGGTAGAATAGTTTTGATAAGTTTTGTAACTCGATTTTGTCGATATAAATAGTCCCGCGCGTAAACAAACTCACTCCCGCAATCTTGAGAGCTCTGCTACGGACGTGTTCATGTTTACAAAAAGTGTTCGAAATGGAGTACACTCGCTACGGTAAAGTGTTATGTTCTACAAAGATGTTACTGTATGTCTAATATATGAACCCACAGTAGCTGGCATGCCACTTGCAAGGGCTAGTGTTGTATCCCACGTACGGGGTTTAGGGCACTCTAGGGTTAGGTTAGGTTAGGTTGTTTGGTTAGGTTAATATACTAGGTCTCGGAAACAAGATTCGTAGTTGCGGTAGTATTTACTTCAAAACTATAGTTAACTATCAAAACTATTCTTCCACAGTGGAATCTATGTGAGTATATTATGATAATATTCAAGGACACTAGTGCGATGTTATGAGAAACAATTTATTAGGGAAAATAGGCACCAATAGATTCGCCATATTTTTCTCCATATAGTCCGCATGGAGGATTTTCGTTATCAACAAATTGGAAAAATACCCACTTCACAGACAAATACACCAAAAATCTAAGTAAAAGCGGGGGTGTGGGGGCGGCAGCCCCACCTATAATACTAGGTTAGGTTAGGTAAGGTTGTTAGGTTAGGTTAATGTCCTTTCAAAGGGGTATAGGGTAGTAAACACTAGGATAGCCTATACCCGGCCAGAGGTAAGAAGAAGAAGAAGAAGAGTCTGGCAGTAGTCTCCTTGAATGCTACCGTTTGGTTAGGGTAATGTATTTTTGTATCCAAAGACAGTCAAAATAGACGGGAACATGATGGTGAGACGGGCGGTACACCCGGTAACTACATTCTTGCCATACATTTTTACCAATGCCTTCTTTATGCAGTATAATCGATATTTAGCCCCTGCTGGCAACATAGATGACGATTTTAATAATTCTTGGGTGGGGGGCGTGGGGGGGGGGGGGGCTCAACCCATCGTGTATCCCGCATTGGAATTATAACTAAGACGTCCATGAAAACACTCATTTCTCAAAATCTGGAGGAAAAACATGAACAATAAAGGTGCAAACCTATTCCCTATAACGCCGCCTTTAGGCAGTATAATCGATATTTACCCCCTGCTGGCAACATAGATGACGATTTCAATAATTCATGGGGGGGGGGGGGTGGGGGGGGCAAAGCCCCCCCTCAACCCTTCGTGTATCCCACATTGGAAATATAACTAAGACGTCCATGAAAACACTAATTTCTCAAAATCTGGAGGAAAAGACATGAATAAATAAAGGTGCAAACCTATTCCCTATAATTAACAAATCGGGTTTTATGCGTTTGCAATTTTGGAAAACCCGAGCCAAATTTCGAAATTAGGTTAATGTCTTTTTACAATCTAAAACATTGCAACATTCGAGCTAACTTTTGCCAAAAGTTGGCTTGGGTTTTCAAAATACCGGGTTTAATAATTTGCAATTTTTGAAACCCGAGCCAAATTTCTAAATTAGGTTACTGTCTTTTTAGACTCCGACAAATTGCAAAATTCGAGCCAACTTTTGCCAAAAGTTGGCTCGGGTTTTCGAAATCTCCGGTTTTGTGGGTTGTAAATTCCTTAAAACCCGAGCCAATTTGCTACAATATGCTATTATCGCCTTTTTACGTTTTTAAGCCCTCATTTTCCCTGAACTTCATAGCCCTGCCCACTATCGGGGGCCGTGTCTTAAGATTGATGGATAGCTTTTTTTGCATTTTCCGATGGGGTTCATAAAAAAACACACCTAAAAAACCCCAAAACAAGGAACAAAAATAAAAAAATACTTGTAAAAATCGTCCCCGGTGTAAAACTTTATATTTACCCCTAATACCTATGGTTAGCCAAGTTTGATAATTAACTACTAAATCTAAAGTTTTGCTTATTCAGTCGGTTCTTTAGCAACTAGCACGTGGTCACCCAGTTAGTATGTGTGCGTATTTTTGTGTGCCGTGTACCCCGCTATTTTTCGGTATCCGTTTATGTACAGTTGGTCAAAGCTCCAGCTGGCCCACCCTCGCTCTGGGGCTCCCAGAATTAGCTGGCAATACTGGTGTAGAGGTGCATGGATACCACTTGCCATTAATGTGTTACCTGTGTCTGTCCTGTATATTACTGCAAATTAGACTGTGTAATGTTCACGTTGTGAAGACTAAATGCTCCAGACTATAAGCAGCCACCAATAAAACAGAGAACATTTATGTATTCTTATAAAATCGAGTAAAGTATGTTGTGGCAGCCAGCAGGTTTTATATGCGTTGCCAATCAGTGGATATAATAACTTTAATATTTGAGCAAATCTACAAACTTTGGGTGAATGTTCGGGATCATACATAGCGATGTATGCATTTTTATTTGAGACAGGCTTACTTTCCTTTGTTTAGTATATGTTCTAAAAATGATATAGCCGAAATCAGATCTACCAATCCCAATCTTTGTAAGACACACCTCCTTCCTACACCAGTATTGCCAGATAATTCTGCGAGCCCCAGAGCGAGGGTGCGTGTCGGCACTGTTATTGTTCACCATCTTGATTGGCGCCCTAGCCCCAACTAGACTATTGTTACGATGGTCCGCCAATGTTAGACCAACTATAATGAACAAGCGATGGCGGTTGTGATTCTGAGACTTCAATTAGTAAATACAATTATTGGTATTAGTTTATGACCAACCTGATAAGGGCCCCATCGATAATTATCAGTGTTTTATCACTTTCATGAACGATACTTTGTTGGTATACAAATGCGCTAAGAAGTCATGACTCGATTCCCAGTACCTTTCATTCAGAAAATGCTATCTGGCAACAATTGAAGCTCTACTATATTAATTTGTTTCACACCGGGGAGAACTGCATTAAAGGAAACGATACCAAAAACACGATATATAAGTATTGCTGCAATTATAGGTTTGACTCCTGTAAGGAGATAAAGAAAACCTAATATTTAGTAGTGGCCCCGTAATCATTGACGAACATGCCTATTACATAAGGCATCCTCTTCAAACACTAATCCGCCGTAGTTTGAATCTACCGCGCAGAGCATTTAAAAACTGAGGAGCCTTCATCATGAGCGCACGCGACCTCACTCATGGCTTCAGTCATTATGAATTGGGTTCTCACTACGAAAAAACTTCGTAAAAAATAAAAACAAAAAGAAAATAAGAATAACTATCCAATAAGCTTTCCATCATATCGTGGATGTACTTGTGGGGATTTCTGACCAGACGCTGATTCAGGCGTCATTCCTCCTTCACTGACATATCAAGTAAACTAAAATCCTTAATACATCAACGAATGGGAAGGGGACGGTCGGGAGGGCCCCAGTCGTCAATGATTACGGGGCCACTACTAAATATTAGGTTTTCTTTATCTCCTTACAGGAGTCAAACCTATAATTTATTAGTGGCCCCTCCATCATTGACGAACATGCCTGATATCTAAGACTGGAGGGGGACATTCGTAATCATATCATAACTCTAGAAAAGCAGATAATAAAAACAACCACATAGTATTCTTACTTTTGAAAAATGTATTTAATACGGCGTAGGCCGGAAATATACAAGAAAAAGGGGTTCAGGCAGGTGCGTGCTTCCAAGAAGCCAGCCCGACAAAAATGGGTAACCCTGAAGATTCTGAACACAGATCTGTAGTTACAAAAAGCACCCCACTCAACGAGTGGTGACAAAAATAATAAGTTATAAGTTTATATGTGCACATCATAAACCCCAAAATACATGTGGAGATCAATTGCAAATGAACTCCATTGAACTAATATTACATTGCTTTCGCAGCTAAAACTACTATAACAACACCGTTGTTTTGTACTAAACCTTGTACTAGCACAATTTCTCGCAGAGAAATTTTCATATCACATTTTAACCTTAAATTGTATCACAGCTCTCATACTCCGGCGGGGTCTAGGGTGTCCTATGTCAACTGACTGCACCCCCCCCCCCCCTTCCGTGAAAGTAAACATAAGTGACTGCAGGGCCACCTAGACCCTCTGCCTTAAAGCTATACATGGTAAGGAAGGTTTGTCTAGAGCAACTGACAAGTATCTAGAGAGAAACGTATGATTAGACGCCCACACTGTGTAGACACAATAACTACAAATGAAAAGTTTTCAGGAAACGTAAAGAGGCCGCCCACTTGCGTAAATCGTGGGCCCTACCCACAACGCCGGGATTACTCTCTTTAATGACTTCTACCAGAAGAGAGGCTAATCGCCGTTTAAGTAAGCGTTTACCCGTACTCGCTAACCATAAAGCACCTTGGGGGTTTTTGAGGAGCTATTCTCAAATATTTGGTTAGAGCTTGCACTGGACATAAATTATGATGCACCTTTCCCCTTTTTAACGCCGGCACCGTGAACTCAGAAAACACGTGTGCACTATGCTCATTCTTGGCTACAAACGCCGGGGAGGGTGCAATGGAAATTGAATCATTAAGTCTACCAAACCTAAGACAATTAGGTGTGTTGCTCATCGCCGCCAGCTCAGACACTCTGTTTCCGGTGGCCAAAGCCAAAAAGAAAACTGCCTTCTTTAAGATTAAAGCAAAGTCTGCAGTATTTTGATACAGACGAGAATGAAGTAAAGACAAAGCTTTGTCCAGAGACCAAGTAGGCATGAGCTGACGGGGAGGTGGGCGGAGTTTAAAACACGCTCTCATAAATCCTGTTTCCTCAGCCACCGGTATGGATAGACCTGTAAGGTCGAAAAAGGGCACTCTAATCGCAGTTAAGTGATTCTTCAAAGTTACCACAGATAAAACGTTTCTGCTCAAACAGATAGTTCAAGTAATTAAAAACCAATGCCACTGAGGGTACAGTTTGTTCCGTTCTAACAATCCAAGAAGTAAAAGCTTTCCAATGTGATTGATATTGTCGCTTAGTAGACTGAGTATATTGATTGAGCAATTTATTGGTCACATCCCTACCGTATGGTGCTAGCCACTTGGCCTCCTGAATGTCCATAATGCCAAAGTCAGCGAGGTCGCTAGGTTGCCAATCGTGTCTAAGTGGAAGTACCCGACCGGGAGCGATACCGGGTCCGGGCACCACATTATTAATTGCTGGTACCACACCTGCGCCGGCCACAGGGGCGCGATTAGCGAGACTAAGCCTCGATAAACTCGTAGTTTGTTCACTACGTGGCACATTAGTGACGCATCTGGCGGCGGAAACAGATAGATGGAGCTCCATCTGTTCCAGTCTGTCACTAGGGCGTCTGGCCCCCCTGCCGGCGTTATCGCCCGGCGGGGGAGGTATAGAGGGAGCTTGTGAGTCTCCTCGGACGCAAAAAGATCCACTTGTGGATGGGAGAGCTCCGCAATCATTAGGTCGAAAATGGGTTGCTTGAGCTCCCATTCTACTGTCGTGCTCTGTCCCCGGGACAGAGCGTCTGCCCAGACGTTCTCTACGCCTGGGATATAAGATGCGTGAAGATAAATATCTAGACTGCTGGCTAGAACAAAAATCTCTTCCGACACGAGTAGCAACCCCCTTGACCTCGTTGACCCTTGTTTCTGAATACAGTGAACTGCATTCAGTGGAAGTAGTGAGAGCTGTTGTGCCTGGCACATTGGAAATTGGGCCTGACACAAGCGGATGGCTAGGTATTTTCGCTAAAGCAAAGGATGTAGCCAGAGGTCGCACATTCGTCGACATCGCGGGATCTCCCGTATCAGGAGGAGTTTCCGGCGTAGGGCCCAAGAACCTATTAAGTGCATTCAATAGTAGTCCATCAATCTCTTCCGCCGGTACATACCTAGCCGATGACGAACTCCGTGGAGATTCGACAGTACCCTGAGAGTCGCCTAGAAGGTGACTGGACTCTTCAACCTCCATCTCTGAGACCAGAGATCGTTGTTCTTCATCCGTTACGTCTGGCTTATCATGGGAAGATCCCGCCGAAGCCGTCCCACATGTTGCCATGTTAAAACTGGGGTAGAAGATGGTACATCGGCATCCCGTGGACGTCAGCACTAGTTGAGTCACAAAGGGATGTGTTCTGTCCTGCCAGGACTGTGAGTATCGCCATACACCTTGGCTGTGGCTGTCCCTCGCTTGCGAGCTCGGTATACTCTCTAAAAGAGAGCCCTGTAAAGGTTTATGATAATTAAAAGCTCCCATAGCTCATTAACACATTGAAAGCAGAGCTGGTGAGCAAAATCATAAAGTATACTAATTAATTTAATTTATATTTAATTGTATTAAAATAAATTACTATAAATATAAACACAATATTATCCTAATATAATCATAGAAAATATATATGGTTATTATTATTCAGTGATTAAATTATTTCATTAACAAATGAAAATAATATATAGGGATACCTGATCTTAACGGCGTTGAACATACAGCAATGAGAGGTTCAAGTGCCGACATGGCAGAGACTGGGGGAAAACTACCCCGCCCCCGGGAACTACCTGGTGCAACACCGGTAATCCGCCCTGCAAAGAGAATTTTCCGGGGTTTAATGCTCATAGGGTTACACGCAAAAAATGGTACAAAATATGTGTCACAAGACCGCCGGTCAACGAAACCGTAGCACTCCACCTCTACTTTTCGTTTTCCTTTAGTTTTCATATTAAAGATTTCAGGATATATTTACCTGTCCAGAAGATTTTTAAGCATATCTTTTGAATCCTCATAAAGATGAAGTAGATCTTTATTAAAGATGAAGTCTTTCAAGTATCCTTTACACTTGAAACATTAGTAAGATTCCGGCATCTTTTTATCCCATAAAAAGTCTAAGCCTATCCTAATCTCCTATCCGGCTTCTCCCAGAAGCCCTCATAGATCGCCGTCTTGAAGGCCGTGATACCCTATTGTATCAATCAATTGTTTGGCAAATGATCGCGAATTGCTAATCAGTTAATATAACCACCCGAAGGTATAACCGCCGGGTTTTATATGCAATGTCAAACCAATTGTACCTGCCCCAGACCTTTTTTGTAAAAAGGTCGCCGGGAGAGAAAGACTAACAAACAAACAACATTGTTCCAATTGTTTATTAAGGATTTCAGCATATCTTTTACCTGTTCGAAAGAATAAGCATAACTTCTGAATCCTCATAAAGATGAAACATATCTTTATTAAAGATGAAGTCCTTCAAGTATCCCTTTACACTTGAAACACTAGTAAGATTCAGGCATCTTTTTATCCCATAAAAAGTCTAAGCCTATCTTAATCTCTAATCCGGCTTCTGCCAGAAGCCCTCATAGATCGCCGTCTTGACGGCCGTGATACCCTATTGTATCAATTCAATGTTTGCCAAATTATCGCGATCCGCAAATTCGTTAATATAACCACCCGAAGGTACAACCGCCGGGTTTTATATGCAATGTCAAACCACTTATACCTGCCCCAGACCTCTTTGTAAAAAAGGTCGCCGGGAGGGAAAGACCAAACAAAATAACTGTGTGGAGCCCCCCTCACCGGGAATAACACAGGAAGCCTGATCCCAGGCTTGACCACAGAAAACGCAGTTTCTGATGAGCCCTCAAGCGACCAACTCGTCGGGGTAACTTACCTATTTTAGCCATCCTGACTAAAACTCGGTAACCAAAAACGGTGTTCTCGGAGCAACGAGAAAAAAACGCCGGAAAGGTACCCCACACCAAACGAGACATAACAGGAGGGCGTAATGCATAAAGCAATGAATAACACAGGAAGCCTGATCCCAGGCTCGACCACAGAAAAACGCAGTTTCTGATGAGCCCTCAAGCGACCAAACTCGTCGGGGTAACTTACCTATTTTAGCCATCCTGACTAAAACTCGGTAAACCCAAACGGTGTTCTCGGAGCAACGAGAAAAACGCCGGAAAGGTAACCCCCACCAAACGAGACATTTTAACACATTTTATACAAAGTGTGTGCGCAAAAATAGGGATACCTGAACAGGAGGGCGTAATGCATCAGCAAAAACCGGGGCAAAGGTAGCCATGACAGAGACTGGAGGGAAACTACTCCAGGTTCTGCATAGACCCGCCGGGACCCAGCTCTGGAAAATTTAAAATTTCCAGGAATTAATGCTCATAAGGTTAACCCACTCATGTTCGCACACAGGTGTTAAATAACCCGCCGGGTAACGAGACGTAATACTCAACGACCACAGCTCGCCACGCGGTGGGGTTTCCTAAGTAAAAGATTTCAGAATATCTTAATTTGTCCAAAAGATTTATGAATACCCTCTGACATAATATATAAAGACCATCATGGCGTTTATAAGTGATTAAGTCTTTCCGGTGGTGTTTGTTTCCATATTAAATATTGGAAAAAAAAAAAAAAAAAAAAAAAAAAAAAAAAAAAACTAAAAAAGACGCCGGCCCCCGAATTATCTCGTAGATAAAAAACTGGGAAGCCTGACAAATATACGAGATCTAACTTCTGCCGAAGTATCCTTTAGATCGCCGTATGTTGAAGGCGGCGATACAAAACGTATCCCTCAAATGTCTGGTTAACTAACTGAATTGTAAATTCATTATTCTCATCCGTGCAAGAAACACCCGCCGGGTGTGAATAATAGTTTAAAAAAACGTTAACCCCAAATGTGCCCTAAAGCGCCGTATGTTGAAGGAGGCGATACACAAAGCATCCTCTCAATTGACTGTCAACTAAACTGAATTTTGCAAATTCGGTCATCCCAACCTTCCAGGTTGCACCCACCGGGTGAATTAAAGTTGAAAAGTTAACCCCAATTGTTCCTATCCCCACTTCTTTGAAACAGATCGCCGGGGAGGAAATACAACTACAGCATAGTTTTATATTGGCTTTGCAAAACCGAAAAACTACAAACAACACGTGTCCGTATGAACACTGTTAGATGGGGTACAGCCAACCCGCCGGGATGAAACAGGCACCCCAGAGACGCAGACCTGGGGAGCCACAGACACCACTCGCCGGGGAAACAAGCCTGTTTTAAACCACGCGTGGCCAAAACTAGGCAACCAGCCGGGGTTATCAAGGTGAAACCGAGAAAAACCCGCCGGAAAAAAACCCACCCCGTCCAGATACCATCTGAACGCAACACCGGACCGAGGCGTAGCTAAAACACAACTAACGCCGGCCCAACATAGTCCGTGGAATTAGCCAAAACACAACTAACCCAGGACACATAAATAGTCCGTGGAATTTGCCAATACACAACTAAACCAGGATACACATGACACAGTAGTACATATTTAGAAAATAAATCAATAACACTTGTATATGTGATAAAGCTACGAGAGGCTGGCTAGGCCTAGGCAGACGGATAACAGTAACATGTCGGAATATAAACAAAAAGCACTGAATTACATCACAATAGGAACCACCGCCAACACACCACTGTAGCAAACACTTCCGGCAAAGGGAAGAACTGACTCGGGACCCAGAAAAAACTTCACTAAGTGAAGAAAAATACGCTGGGAACGACAGCAAAAATACGCTACCTCATCAGAAAGATAAAAGGAAGCAATAACGCGTAATGAAAGCCACCTGCATCACAAAGCTAGCTTAACTGTGAAAAAATTCACCTGTCCACAACAGGACCACGAGGGTACATCCGAAATAGATGCCCCAAACATACGACCCAAAATACACTGCACTGCGGGCAACCATCCCAGGACACTCCTGCTACGCATATCCTAACCTTACTCGATACATCCCGGAGTAAACCAATGAGAAAAAACTCACTAGGAACGCAACAAATGAGGAACCCGCGGAGCGTGGGGAGACAGGTCCGGGCAGGCTGAGCGCAGAGCAGAGAAGGAGGAATGACGCCTGAATCAGCGTCTGGTCAGAAATCCACACAAGTACATCCACGATATGATGGAAAGCTTATTGGATAGTTATTCTTATTTTCTTTTTGTTTTTATTTTTTACGAAGTTTTTTCGTAGTGAGAACCCAATTCATAATGACTGAAGCCATGAGTGAGGTCGCGTGCGCTCATGATGAAGGCTCCTCAGTTTTTAAATGCTCTGCGCGGTAGATTCAAACTACGGCGGATTAGTGTTTGAAGAGGATGCCTTATGTAATAGGCATGTTCGTCAATGATGGAGGGGCCACTAATAAATATAATTCTGTCATTATGTGAGAGCAAACCAAAGAGTACGCAAGTTGAGACTAACCCGAACGAACGAAAGAAAGTGAAACTCGTAGTATTTCGCTTACTAGATTCAGGATTAAAATGTGGAGGAAGTCTCTTAATTTTTGTATTACTTTTTAAACCAACGATACTGGGAGAAAAGTATCTCATAAAATTAAAACCAACAATTAAAATAATTATTCAAACCACAAGTATCAATTAAATCACGTAAATAAACATATACCATATTTGTGTTTCCACATTTAATTCTCTATGTGGGACAACAGTCTGCTTGAAAAACAAAGCGTCTCCAGTATATTTTGGGAGAAAGCTTGAATACTGGAGAACAGCTTGTAATTTGTATAGACAGACGATGAATTTTCACTTTTAGAATATATAATAACCCATAGGGACACCCATATAAAGATGGAAGATGGAAAGGTAAGTGTTAACCCCTTCAGACTCATATGACACAGAGGTTGCCAGATTAGCAATAAGAAATAGAGTTCTCTCACTCTTATAATTACCTCTCCAAAATTAGTGTTCTGCCCACAGCTAACTCATAGACAACTGCAGAGGTTGAAGTAACTAAACTAAAGGTTTCTAAATACCCCTGATGGTAACAAGGGTTTTAAAGTATCCCTAATAGGCTCAAAATCGCGTCATATGTCGGAGAGGGTTAAAGGACAAAGGTGGATATAAAAGCAAGGAGATACATCCCCCCTCATATCCTGACAATGACTGACTTGGTCGCTGAATATCCTCTGGGCCTTGACCACTGTGCGATTTTTCGATGGCGACCGCCGTGCGACCGTGTTTTTTGCCTATGTCCCAAAAATCACATTGAATATGGGTTTTTCAGAAGCAAATGAAATCGAATGTAAGCGAAAAAGACGAATTTCCTCATGAAGTGCGACGAAATAAGATCAAAGGACGATTATGGCGCAATCATTGGCGATAATGACGAATGTTGTGGGACAATTGAGGGCGATTAAGGGCGGATGAAGTGAGACAAAGGGCGAAAATGGCGGATGCACAGAGATTGACTTTCGAATGTTGGACGATGTAATGAGATAAAACCGCGGAGGTTGTGCAACTTATGGCGAATATGGCGAATGACATGTGTGTCTGTGTGTGTTGTAGTGTGTGTGTGTTTGTGTGTGTGAAAAGGCGAAATGTGGAAAAGCTGGACATTCTGTGTGTGTGTGTGTGTGTTGTAGAGTGTATGTGCAACTGTGCATGTATGTGTGCTGTAGTGAGTGTGTGTGTGTGAAAAGGCGAAATTTGGAAAAGCTGGACATTGATTCTGTGTGTGTGTGTGTATCTACGGATCAATGTGTACAAGCCTTATCCCGGAATATCTGAACAATACTTGGGAGAACAACAATGATACTGACGAATTATTCTGAACAAATAACAGTCCCATAGAGAACATTAACTTTGTTTTATATTTTCGTTCGAAGTTCACAATCTCGTTTACATAAGGTCTATTACAAAAACATATGCCCTCGAATCAAAATGTAAATATAATTGTGTGGGTATGTCTGAGTGTCTGCGCATCTATGGAATAGGTGTATTCCCACTCAAGATACAATTATGGATTTATTTTTCGATAAGTATCCAAGTATCCAAGTATCGATATCTTCCTGGCAAGCGATAGCGAACCAGCATTATATGGAGAAATCCGGCTTTGCCGGAGAAATTTTTCTATCGAAAAATGTACAAATTTAGCTTGCTCTCAAAACAAAAAATATATATATGTTGGCTCGCTACCGCTCACCAGGAAAATATTGAAACCTGGATGGGGGTAAACGTCTTAAAACAGTAGGCTGAACGGGGCCGAACGGATACAAAGCAAAGAGAGAGGGAGAGAAATAGAAAAACAAAAAAACGAGGAGAGAGGGAGAGCAAGAGAAAACAAAAAACAGCGAGGTGGGCTCAATGTTTGCGTTACGGCTTAACAATTGAGCCCACCTCGCCTTTTAGTTTTCTCTTTCTCTCCCTCTCTCCTCGTTTTTTTTTGTTTTCTATTTCTCTCCCTCTCTCTTTGCCTTGTATCCGTTCGGCCCCGTTCAGCCTACTGTTTTAAGACGTTTACCCCCATCCAGGTTTCAATATTTTCCTGGTGATGGTAGCGAGCCAACATATATATTTTTTGTTTTGAGAGCAAGCTAAATTTGTACATTATTTGATAGAAAAATGTCAGAATGCCAGAATGGAAGTTATGGGGGTGAAGGGGTTAAGTCCAAGTTTATATAATTAGCACCACATTTTACTACAAAATCTTCAAAATAACTGAGAAATCCTGATGGGAACTTTGCATTTTTTTACCGTCAGTTGAAAAGAAAAACTATAGTGAGAGACACATCAACAGTCACATAAAAACCCACCAATCACCTCAGTTCGCCACATGCCGCATTGTCATTCGTATGGCATTGGCAATAATTCGTCGACACACATTCGCTGCATTTGCGCTACTGGCGCGCTACTGTCGCCCTATTTGTTCAAAAAGCAGCGTTGCCAATAATTGGAATTTGCAAATTGGCGAATCGGGGTGAATTGGTGCGAATTGTGCGACTTTAGTGCGACCAAGGGCGATTGAAGTGAGACAAAGGGCAAACATTCGCCAACATTCGCCAAAATGTTCAGTTCGCCGCCGTTTTTTGGGTATGCTTAATATTTAACGGCGAATCTGGGCGAACATGGGCGATGCTAGGGCTACCGTTGTGCGATTTTGGCGACAATTGGAGAATGTTGGAGCGAATATGGCTATTTTTGGAACATAGACAAATAATAATGTCGCCCTCTGCCGCTGGGCGTTCGCCATCGAAAAATCGCACAGTGGGATACCCCCTTAAGGCTCTACGTGCTATATTTTGGTGACGACTTGCCGCGTGGGTTCGAATCTCGGCCATGCTATGCCAGTTTCCAGTGCTATATATCCTTTGTCGCTTAGTGCTGTAGAATTCATTACAATTGGGGGATTTCCTGCAGATGAAATTAATTCATAAGGTTATTCAACCTTATTATTATATCCTCCGGGCCTAGGAGTGCAAGATGCTAGATAGCGCATGCAAATTAATTACTCTCATTATGCTATAAAGAAATTAAAACAAAATATTACTTCTATTTATTCAAACTACAACATGAATCAAATTTAGAGGGCATAAATAGGTTATTTTTGTCAGTAGGCCAATTATTGGGAATATCCAAAGACCTATAGTGTAAAATTAGGAAACGTCCGGGCTTCTTGTGGCAATGAAGAGTTGCCAGCGGTATCCAGATTTGGGGACTTTGGTTCGAGAGTTAAACAAATTGAGTCATGACTTCTTAGCGCGATTGTACATGTAATTACCGTTGCAAATTCACTATAAGTGAAATACGAGAAACTGTTGGATTGTTCACCCATAAACAGGGAACGTGAGCTGGGTTTAGACCGTCGCGGACCCGGATAATGTACAGTTGGCCAACTTAGTCCTGCGCAAAAATGTTGTGGTGTGTGGCATTGCATCCGTAGTAAACAACGTAGTTTTATGAATGAATCCCTCAATTCCCATAGGTGTGAAAGACGGGAGGTGATTGGGTGAGACGAGAAATATCGGGAAACTCTATTCTCTCCATTATTTGCATTACTGGAGGGTTAGTAGACGTTCCAGAATGATGTTAGATAATAAATGGATATGAAATGAAGAAGTTTACAGTTCGTATTAATACATAACCTATTCTTACTCAAATGTTTAGTCATGGCAGAAAAGGTGAGTGTGTCGGTGGCAGGTGGCTTGAGCTTCGTTTCACTTTAATCGAGACGGCACGGCTGGTATTAATGACTCGCAGGTGAATGGTAATATATAGGATGCTTGCATATTGATTGTTTGGCATATAACTATTATGGACAGTAACATTTAAAATGTATTATAATATGAAGTTTGCAGTGTAAATGTCTGAACTTGCTTTTGTATGAAAATTGTACTTTAAAGAGTTATCTGGTAGGTTTTTATTACAAAATGCGCCCTGGTTATGAATGGCTTTCTCCTCAGAATGTGAGAGATCCTTCTTAATCTTTTCAAATAAAGTATGTAAATATGTGTGTATATCCTAGCAATCTTCACACAATGTTATTCAACCAGTAAGTTAAATGATTAACTGAAATTCTAATTAACCCTTTGATCCTTAGAGGTCCTTTCTAATGTTAGCAAGAAAACTTTAAATAACATTAATAACAAAACAAAAATGTCGTTGTCTGATTGAAGGGTTAAAGGTGGTCAAAATAATCATATTGGTTGTAGCTGGAATTACAAAGTAATCATCGGGTTCAAAAGGGTTGACTTATTGTGCTTAACCTTCTTACTATGATAGACTTTTCCAAATCTGAATAAAGTCGCCTATGTTTGTCATACTAAACTCATTATATTATCATCAGTGCGTCAATATATTAATAATTATGAACAACTTAATGCAGAAAAATTATTAGAATAATGACGGTTAACTTAAAGGCCAGAAATATTTGTATTTTTTAGTTTCTGTGCATTTTGCAGACTATATAGTTGCTATAGAAACATGTTTGCATAGTTGTTAAGTGCATACAATGGCGTATAGTAAATATATCATGAGAATAATATATTAAATTGTTACGTTTCCTAACTCGAAATACCTTTTCTCTGTATTGCTTATATCACTTCAGACATTTCAGTCTTTTGCAAAGGCAATTAAATCGACTTCACTATGCCCAAAAAGAACAATATGTTCATAGGATTGTGCTATATAGAATAGCAGGGCTTTATTATCAATACATTATTTAGTGCATACCTGATCACATTTGCTGACAGAGAACAACAGAGGTTTCTATCAGTCATATGAACAACAACATTAGTTCGGGCATGGGCGAACATTTATCTGGTAACGTGATGTGCATGGCTTTTGTGGAAAGGATGAGGATAGGATTATTGTATTATATTGTAGCACAACAACTTCAGATGACGGCCCCCAAAACACACACACACACACACACACTAGGGAACTTCGATGTCATCACCTTCATTAGAATACTTAGCATACTCTGCAGTCACTACATTAGTTTCATATATAATATATCCTACAATGCCGCCACCGTATTGTTTTTCCTTGGAACCAGTAGAAATTTACTGTTAGTAAAAAATTTGAATTATATATATTGTTAACTGGTAAATTGCGAACTTGATTATAGTCCTTTAATCTCTGAATAATAGACGCCTAAACCGAATGCAGTACTATAGAAGTAACTGCAACTATAACTACCGGTAATAATAGACGCCTAAACCGAATTCAGTACTATAGAAGTAACTGCAACTATAAATACCGGTAATAATAGACGCCTAAACCGAATTCAGTACTATAGAAGTAACTGCAACTATAAATACCGGTAATAATAGACGCCTAAACCGAATGCAGTACTATAGAAGTAACTGCAACTATAAATACCGGTAATAATAGACGCCTAAACCGAATGCAGTACTATAGAAGTAAATGCAACTATAAATACCGGTAATAATAGACGCCTAAACCGAATGCAGTACTATAGAAGTAACTGCAACTATAAATACCGGTAATAATAGACGCCTAAACCGAATGCAGTACTATAGAAGTAACTGCAACTATAAATACCGGTAATAATAGACGCCTAAACCGAATGCAGTACTATAGAAGTAACTGCAACTATAAATACCGGTAATAATAGACGCCTAAACCGAATGCAGTACTATAGAAGTAACTGCAACTATAAATACCGGTAATAATAGACGCCTAAACCGAATGCAGTACTATAGAAGTAACTGCAACTATAAATACCGGTAATAATAGACGCCTAAACCGAATGCAGTACTATAGAAGTAACTGCAACTATAAATACCGGTAATAATAGACGCCTAAACCGAATGCAGTACTATAGAAGTAACTGCAACTATAAATACCGGTAATAATAGACGCCTAAACCGAATGCAGTACTATAGAAGTAACTGCAACTATAAATACCGGTAATAATAGACGCCTAAACCGAATGCAGTACTATAGAAGTAACTGCAACTATAAATACCGGTAATAATAGACGCCTAAACCGAATGCAGTACTATAGAAGTAACTGCAACTATAAATACCGGTAATAATAGACGCCTAAACCGAATGCAGTACTATAGAAGTAACTGCAACTATAAATACCGGTAATAATAGACGCCTAAACCGAATGCAGTACTATAGAAGTAACTGCAACTATAAATACCGGTAAGTGGTAATCATATTGAAGAGGTTTATTGAATTTCTGTATTATTTCTCCTTTTACTATAGGTGTTTCTGAAACTTAAAGTAATATGTTGGCGGTAACTAAAAACAAAAACACACACACACACATACTATATATATATATATATATATATATATATATATATATATATATATATATATATGTATATATACAGTATATTTATATATATATATATATATATATATATATACTGTATAGACATAGGCTGTAATAGAGTAATTAGGTATTTATAAATTTTTATTGATAGGCCTAATAAGGCAGTATGATTTAGTCGAGGGGTTATTCTGTTAAGCTTTTCTTTATATTCCTATAAGGTGATATTGAACATAAGATAACTTATGATACCGGTACCCACTTGTTTTATGTTATCCATGTTGCGTGTCTCTCTCTCTCTCTCTTTCTCTCTCTCTCTCTCTCGCTCTCTCTCATATAAATATATATCCACAAAGGAATGTGAAAAACAACAGAAAGGCTGCTACTTTTTAAGAAAACGAAGAAGTAGAAGTAATTCAGTTGATTTTACTTCCCATATTGAGCAATGGAGCGAAGTTGATTAGGGTATGATTGCGTGAATTAATCCAAACGAACATTGAAAGATTATATAGTCTTGCAATGAATATTAAAATTAGCTAGCCAGTTAAATAGGTAACTAATATTGTTATGAATCTTTTGATTCCTAGAAGTCCTTCGGAAGTCGAGTATGGAAATGTTGTAATTGTATTAACAAAATCATATAATTGTCGCCTGATTAGCCGTATAAGGGTTAACATGTATAAGTTCGACTAAATAATTGAGTTATCCTTTGTAGGGCTGCAACCGAGACGCCAATAACTAGTTAATGTGTTGGATGTTTATGTTTTATATATTATGTGTAACATACTACAGAACATGCATATAGACTTAACAGATGTCTTTTAAATGAAACCCAAATAATACAAGCATAAAACACCGACATTATCATCACCATAATAAAACCTCGCTAGTTGCATCCCTACACTGGATGGTGTTTATCAAAGATATGTTTTCCCCTTCCATTCTCTGGAATCCTGGGGGTGTAAAGGTGGAGCAGGGATGAGCTAGGGTTGGAAGAAGGTATTCTAAATTTGGCGAAAGCTATTGTATATTTGGGGAGCTAGTATTGTTAATAATTATGAATAGTTATTGTGAATGATATACAGTAAGCATGCAAATTGAATATTTGCTACCTATTTTACCAAAGGGTTTCTTATTGAATAATAATACATGCTGCTATGGTTTAAAAACGCTAATGTAGCAGGTAGAGGTAATGATATACAGAACTCTTAATACGGTGATCTAAGTCATGTTTGTGGTTGGAGTGACGCTGACTTGTTAATATGTCTATTGAGCGGCCTACCATCAGCGACAAGGAGTTTTCCATGCCATTCGAGAGAGAGAGAGAGAGAGAGAGAGAGAGAGAGAGAGAATTAACACGGGGAATCGTAAAACGTGTACCGGTACCGATATAATCATTTGATATGTATGCACAAAGTTACGTAATGCATAATAGGATAACCCCTCCAGTAATATGCATATCCTAATTATCGGTAACTGTTTATTAAGATCTTAAGCTCTAGCAAACTTTATCTACATTTATGTGTTCCCAGTTATCGCCAGCATATGACATTTGGTTCCAAAAGGATCTCTCTTAACAAGAATATTATAATACTCAATAACCCTCTTTAAGACAATGATAACTTATTTATTGTTCCAGTTGCTTTATTGTATTGTATTAAGCTTAGGAAGAGCCTCTAATAGTCAGAAGTTAACGGAAAATTTTAAGGATTCTTATTTTTGTATTATCAATATAAAGATAAACAAAGTATGAATCGAATGTCTATTTTTACCATGTGTTAGGAAATTGTATGTAGTAAAAATATTCTATTGACCTCGAAGTGGCATAGTGTATTTTGTTCCTTCTTATCTGAAGTTATGCTGTTCCATACTATGTTATGATCCTATCCTTATTTGTTCACTATAAGCCGATCACATTGTTGTCTGGTAGTCCAATTCAATGAATGCTGTTGTTTATGGGTTTGAGTGATACCTGTCTTGTTATCACCAAATTAGTACCAGAGTGCAGTAAACTCCCTGGTTGGTAAAAATAATATATAAACTGTAAATCCCTGCAATTCTATATAGTATATTAATGTTATTACATTATACAATGCAATGGTGGCAATTACCTAAAAGTAGCAACTATTCACTCAAAAATGTGCTAGTTCCCCCCCCCCCCGCACTCGCCCGCACCACCACCACCACCACCTCCACAACCATGGGTGTGTGGAAGGACGAAAGGGGCTCATTTTGGGTTTGGTGAAGATTGTGCAATTTATGGGCCTTTAGAAAAGACTGTAACAAGTACGGTATAGCGAATTAGTTAGCGTGACAATCCATTAGATATATCTTACATTCTTCTGGTAATTGCTAGGATTGCTCAATTGCTATTGGCGTCATCCTATTGCATAGGTTAAAAAGGACCTCCCATACACAGAGGAAACATCCATACTTTACCAGGGAGCTATTGTTTTAGGTTATTTGCAATCTTTATAAAAATAAAGCTTAAGACGGTAATTAGGATATTTCAGAAACTAAAAATTCATACAGGCATAAGTTGAGATCTCAATACTATTGGTCCGTACAATAAAATATTACTAAGCATTTTACTTCCTACAGAATGTTTAAGCTAAATTATTGTAATCAGTATACAGGCATCTTGAAAACAACCATTCACTTGTCAGTTATGTAGTCCCGCCGCACCGTCTCGATTGAACTGATTCGAATTTTCTCCCTCCTGCCGCCACCACACTAACCTTCCTGCTATGTTTATTTATATATTTATGTATAGTTATGTATTGCAATAATGCAAACATAAAAGAAAATTGAACTTCACGATATTCCTCACCTCGACCAATCATGTCCCTCCTTTCACACGCCTTTCGGTTTGAGGGATTCATTCATAAAACTACGTTGTTTACTACGGATGAAATGCCACACACTTCCACACACACCACAAAATTTTTGCGCAGGACTAAGTTGGCAAACTGTACATTAGGGAGAAATTGAGACTCGAGTCCGAAAAGGGGTCCACATGGTCAAACATGATGCGAAAAGTTGGTTCAAACACGTTTATTTCCCCTCTCCGGATTAACCCTGACGCGCTACTGGGATTTTTCGCCAACTCGTGACCTCTTAAGTAAATTACCCCTCTTCTCTATCAAATTTTAAACTTTTTTTTGACCCACTTCCTATTATTATACAATTTTCATATTTTTGTTCAGCCTAGGGGCAAGATAAGTTGTAATTAGGGGTGTAGTTAGCTCGTTTTTATCCCTCCGGTTCAGCCTCTACGGCGGAGTCTTGATGAGGTCTAGTACCCCAAGAAAGTTTTTTTTTCTCAGATTTTGCATCAATCTCGTCGCGGGCAAGTTAGTTATATCCTACTGTTCATATGTTATAACAGTCGTTGTGATAGTAGTTGTGATTGGCTTGGTTAGGTTAATGGCAAAACTTGGCTCGGATTTAATGGATTTAGCGGGATACTAGGTTAGGTTAGGTTAGGGCCCCAGGGGTCGGCAACCTGCGGCTCAGGAGTCACATGCGGGTCTTTTGGGACACTTGCGTGGCTCCAAAAGCTTTAGAAATAATAATTCTTCCTTCAAAATGAAGGCATCATATAACACATTCAAGGCAACATTAGATTTATTTATTCAACTTCGAAAAGATGTATTGGTATCAATCGTTTTGATTTCTAGAAATGTGACGCATGTCTTTCCTAAGCTTGTGAATACCAGGATATTGAAGAATATCACTATAATGTTTTTATGTCAAAAGTAGGGTATATTATCTTATTTCTGAAGTACTGTTGATTTCGGTTTATGAGACCAATTTTTGTGTACAACATTTGTAGGAAACTTTAAAAAAATGGCTCTTCTAGCTTTAAGGGTTGCTGACCACTGGGTTAGGCTAATGTTGAAAATGCTAAAATGCGACGGTCCGGTCTTCGGTATATTAAAACACTGTATATCAAAGAAAAAACAAAAACAACAAAAAATTACCTGAAAAACTCGTATCGGGTTGGTGATAAATTTATACCCAATTATTTTCTCGTATTGGTATATACATGTGGACTTTGCCTGGTTGCGGTGTCTTACTTGTATACCGGTATGCCTTTACCTACATATTCTTCTTGTGATCTTTTTGTTGGTCCTGTGGCCGAGGGGGTCCTCGACCAATGTGATCCAACCGTAGTTTTTGAGTCTTCATTTCAATCGACCGGAACTGTGTTGCAACCATTTTCTGCTTTGGGCTGGTGGTTTTGATTACGGCAGGGTGACCTACTGTAATAGAGGAGGGGTGGTAGCCTCTTATAGAGGTAACTGTTACAGGGTGGTTTTACCTATTACAGTCACTGCACCCTTCTGGATCATAGCACGGCACTGTTGATAATTTAGTAGGTAGGAGTCTGTGACCAGCGTGGCAGTTCTTTGGGGTTATGATCAGAATTTATCCTAGGTGGGACGGAGTAGTATCTCTGTCCATTTGGCCGGACGAGTAAAATACAGCGGCTTAAAAGTATATCGGGAACCCACTTGTGGTTCCAGAGAACCTGGACCAAGTTGTTCGTCGTGTAGTAGTGTCTGTTCACAGTCGGGGATACTGAGGGTTATAGAGAGGATAATGAGTTACCGTTAGGCAGGCCAGGGTCCTTCTCTTACAGTACCCTCGATTTGTGACAAAGTATATTGCATTGTTGAGATTATTTTTTCCAATATTGATTGTATAAGAGTGTATATTCCTGAAGTAGGGATACGAAGTGCCCTAAACAACCGATTCTGTCTGAACTCTATAGAAATACAATGTTTAGTTCTGTTTACCCGCTTACTGTAGTAGTCCACACGGAGAATTAATGTGAGTGTTACTGTTATGCATTCCGCCATTTTCCTGACCTCGGAATCCACGGGTCGCCTCACCCCTTTGATCATGTGATAGACTTGTAAGAGCCGCTTAACCCTATTTTAGGGGGTTAGTGCTTGTTTTTTGGTCTGTTTACATACAGTATTAAAATATATGTTTTAGTTTCCTCGCTAGACCCCATCAAGCTTAAAAAAACAACCCCTAGAACCCCTTTCAAGATAAATTTGTAAATTTTTAGGTAGACAAATGTCCAGGCCAAAGGCCGGTTCTTCCTAAAATTACAGGCTCGCTATCGCTCGACACCAAAGTGACACGGAAGGTCTAAATATTGTCAAAGAAATGGGACGAACACTAGATCGAAGGTAGATTGTGTTTGGTAGTTTAATTCTCATCGAACTTATGATATGAAGATGTCAAACAACGATTGCCCGTAAAAACATACGGAAAAATCGCTCGTGTCATACCACCTTAGCAATTATATAATAATTCATCTCTTTTAGTTCAACGTGTACAGTGGCGCTGATAAGTCATGTCTCAGCTGTCATAACGTTTGGCTCGCTATGTGCTGTATTTATATATGTCAGATGTTTAATAAGGTGGTAAAGTGTAGGAACATGGTTGTATATCTCACTCAAAAAGAAGAAATCATGTGTAAATATTGATGATGCCAATTATTGATAAAAACATAATTGGTGCCGAGAGATCACTTATCAGCACCATTACTTTTGATATTTTTAACCCCTTCTATACCGGTGACGCCTTTTGTATTTTATTCTAGCTATAGTTAGACGATTTTGTGCAGCTTAAGAAGGATGTGTGTTAGAAGAAAAGGTAAATTAGGATAAATAAAGGTAAATTAAGAGTGAAACGCTATTCTCATACTTTCTTCTATTCAACTGCTGAGCTCTGGAACTCTCTCCCAGAATCAGTCTTTCTCTCTTCCTATGATTTAAATAGCTTCACACTCCGTGTGTCCAGGCATTTTAGCTCGAACGTCTCTTAATTTTGGCCCAGTCACTCTTTCAACTCTGGGGGAGGCACTCGCTGCAGGCAGTTATGCCTTTTGTCTCCCTCATTCACATAGAAAAAAACAAAAAAGTTCGAAGACTGGTAATTGCTGAGGCCATTCATAAACTGACTAAAATCATCTACAGTATAATATACTGTAGAAGCCAGAACAAAGTTAAAAGGACATCTCCTGTACAGAAGGGGTTAAGACGTTCACTTCATTAGTTTGGCGATATTAAGGCCTTTTTTGCTATTGCTGTGTTTATTTTTCCTGGCGAGCAATAGCGAGCTTGTAATTTAGGAGGAAGTGGCGTTCGGCCGGAAAACAAATTACCAATCTATTTCGAAGCTTTTTTTTTGTTATTTAGGTCTTGAGAGGAAACTGAAAATAGTGATACATAAGTGAACCAATAAATACACATATCCAATTTGAGGGGGTACTACTCGCTTTTTTCTGGACCCCCTTCTCACTCATGTTTAGCATATTAGTTTTGAGATTTGAAGACGTTCGTTTTGTTAGTTTGGCGATTTTGAGACCGTTTGCCTCATTGTATTTGTCAATATGCATGAGTTGAGATAAACATGGAATAATAATCGGCAGCCAACACATAATTATCTTGCAAAATGCAATGGCACCGAAATAATTATTAACAATGGTATAACGGATTTTGTGGATCGTCTAAACCGGACCTGTGACGTCACAGGAGTGCAAGTCCACCATCCAGTCCACGATGAGGATACTGGTGTGACGTCACAGGTCTGGTGTTGACGATCCACAAAATCCTTTATACCACTGTAAATAATTATTTCAGTGCCTTCGTATTTTTCAAGATAATTATGTGTAGGTTGGCGATTATTATTCCATGTTTATCTCAACCCATGCACCCTCACCTTTAAAACCTTACTTAGATGTCGATTTTTTACTGTCGAGCGATAGTGAGCCTCTAATTTTAGAAGGAACCGGCCTCTGGCTGGGAAATTTTTCTACCGAAAATTTTACACATTTAGGGGGTATTTTCCTAAGCTTGATGGAGGTCTAGCGAGGAAACTAAAAAATAACTAAATAAATAAATCTATAGACCACAAACCAAGCACTACCCCCTTAAAGCAGCCGGCGATATATCCCGGGTGCTGGTTGTACATCTTTCTCCTTACACGAGATTGGTCAGGGGTTTACTGTAAATCCCCGTGATAATAATACGCCATCACCGAACGGGCCCAATTAACCCTTTGAGCACCAGCGATGTGTGTTGTACTTGGTTCTATTTATATTTTGACGATATTAACCCTTTGAGCACCAGCGACGTGTTATATTTGATTCTATTTATATTTTGACGATATTTAACCCTTTGACTACCAGCGACATGCTATACTTTATTCTAGTTATATTTTGATGATGTTAACCTGTTGAGTACCAGCGACGTGTGCTGTACTTGGTTCTAGTTATAATTTACGATATTGCACAGCTTAGGAAGGTTCTGTGGTAGTTGCAAGGGTTGGTTGAGATAGTGTGAAGCCTTATTATTGCAAGAAATCGTTCTACTTTATTCTAATTATATTTTGACGGTATTAACCCTTTGAGTACCAGCTACTTGTGTAATATTTTGTTCCAGTTATGTTTTGACGATATTACTTCCCTTTGACTATATTAGACGATATTATGCAGCTTAGGAAGGATCTGTGGTCCTTTAAAGGGTTGATTGAGATAGTTTGTAGCCATATTATTACTCAGTCTTTCCTAAGCTGAAGAAAATCGTCAAATAATTGCCAGAATATGATAAAAAGGACGTCCCTGGTACTGAATTGGTTAAGAGGGTAGTGGTTATTTTTTTTTTTTTTTATATATTATAACAAAAACAAAACAAAATATGAAAAGTGGAGATTTTTTTCTATATTCCAACTACTCCCTCTCGGGCATAGGCTCAGAGCCTTTACACTACACCGCTGAACACGGTGAGGCCCATGAGGTCTTGTTCCAGTCTAGGGAGTGAGACATGCGAAGCACCCCGGCTCGAAACAACTCCATCTCTGAAGCCGCTTCGCCTCTGTGCTTCACCGTCTCATCCCCCACACTCGGACCCTCACTCTCAGAACGCCACCTATTGAGCAATTAACTCACTAGGCATTGCCCCCCTGTAACATATTTTGAATATGGGAATATTCATACAATGCTATTTAATCGGGGAACAATGAGGGTGGTTTTTTTGGCATTTCGGTGTGCTGTGGTAATGCACTGAAACTAGGTACAGCACAAATTCCATCCCAATAATATCTTCCCATTGACATATTGGGATTCGAACCCGGGTCCATTGGATTACCTGTCCAGTGGCAAGACCACTCTGCCACACCTCCCCTTGTAATGCTAAGAGTAACCGGCCTTTGGCCGGGAAATTGTTCTATCTCAAAATGTACAAAATTATTAATCTTGAAGGGGGTCTCGGGTGTGTAATTTAAAGTTTGATGGAGATCTAGCGAGGACACTTCCTCCTGCTATCTACTTCGCTACACTAAACAAGCACACCACACTTCTTTCTGTCACTAAACTAAATATTCGTCTTTACCAGCTAAGTCTGGCTCGGTAGTTTGTTCGTCCCCACTTGGGTTTAATCGGTCTGGATTGAGTTTTTTCGTCCAATCTGCTTTCAACTCTGGGGGAGGCACTTGTCACAGGCAGCTCTGCCTTTTGTCTCCCGCATCCACATAAACAAAAAATATATAGCTAGAATATAATTAAAAAGACGTCGCCAGTACAGAAGGGGTTAAACCTGTGATCATCAACTTGATCAAGTATTTGATAACAGCTCTAGCGAGACCAAACTCTGCTATTCGTATGCAAGCGGTGGCCCTGACAATTGCCAGTTAAGGGGCTAGTTGCTGTTTTTTGGTCTGTTAATGCATCTATCCATGCATTTTATACTTTCCTCGCTAGACCTCCATCAAGATTTAATAAAACAAAACTAGACCCCCTTTCAAGATAATTTTTTACATTTTCGGTAGTAAAATGTCCCAGCCGAAGGCTCGCTGTTACTCGCCAGGAAAAAATCGACACCTAAATGGCACGAAAGGTCTTAAGATTGACAAAAAATGGGGCGAAAGGTCTCAAAATCGTCAAACTAACGGAACGAACGTTAACATCTCAAAACAAATATGCTAAACATGAGGGGGAAGGAAATCTAGAAAAAGCGAGTACCTCCCCCTTAAGTTCTGCAATCAGGAGTTACAAAAGCCTTAATTGCCGCTGGAGGAAGCAAGCATGGCATAGAGATATACTGGGTACAAAATCTGTTGGTGCGTAGAGGAAGCAATTATTCACGATAAGTAACATCTATCTATCTATCTATTGCCTGAAGCCGTGATCCCCGAAGGGGTGGCCACGAACGAACCGCCCCCATGCACCTCTGTCCCCAGTCAGTCGACGCCCCTCCCCCAACCAGCACCGTCTTCGTTCATAATTATACTTCCTCACTCCATCCTTCCACCTCTCCTTCGGTCTACCTCTCCCTCTCTGTCCCTCCACCTCGCTCTCGTACACCCTCTTAGTCATTCTCTCGCTTTCCATACATTCCATATGGCCGAACCATCTCAAGTTGTTCCTTTTCACACTTTCCAACACATCTACCTCCACACCACACCTCCTTCTTACTTCCTCATTAGTCTGTCTATCCATCCATGTAACTCCGCACGCACTTCTTAAGTAATTCATTTCCACTGCGCTCACTCTTGGTCTGAATCTCTCGAACAACGTCCATGCTTCGCTTCCGTAAGTCAGTGTCGGGATTACCACACTGTCATGCAAGGACTTCTTCACTTCCATACTGACCACCCTATTTCTTGTTACTGCTTTCAGCATTGCTACAACCCTCTTCCCCTGTTGTACCCTCTCCCGCACTTCTTCATCCATAGTCCCATCTTTACTCAACACACTGCCCAGATACTTAAAAGAGTTGACGATCTCCATAGCCTGACCGTTCAGCTTCACCTCACACTCTGTGACTTCACCCCTTTCGAAGACCATAACCTTGCTCTTCCCCGCATTTACCTTCTGTTTTTCGCACACTGTTCCAAACTCATTTACCAGACCCTGCAACTCCCATTCATTATCACTCATCAGAACTGTATCATCCGCAAACAGCAGTATAGGTAGCTTCCACTCATTTCCCTCCCTTTTCAGCGATACACCAACATCCACTGCTCTTGATAGTATTTGTTTCATGACTCCATCCATATATATAGTAAACAACCATGGGGACATCACACACCCCTGTTTCAAACCAACATTCAGGTGAAAGAACTCGCTCTGCTCACTCTCCACACGTACTGCCGCCTTTGCACCCTCATACATGCTCGTCACTGCTTTCAGCAACTTGCCAGTAAGTAACATAATTCTAGTAAAAGATTTAAGCAAATGTTGAGATAATGCAATGGAACAGGAGATAGGCTAATTCAGGTTCTGCAAGAATCATGTGATAGGTCAAGATAAGGTCAACATTATGTTTACACTTGTTACAAAATGGAATTAAGCCCCGCGCTACATGGTACTTCACCAAATAGTTCTTGAGCTATGGAGACACTCGTGCATTAACTAAAAATAAAATAAAAAATTAAATAGGTTCCACCCCTTTCCATTCTTAAGTAAGCCATTTTACAGAAGAGCGACCATTACTTGCATTACTGCATGTCCACAAACATTTCAGTAATGTAAGCATTTTTTTCTCTCTCTCTCTCTCTCTCTCTCTCTCTCTCTCTCTCTCTCTCTCTCTCTCTCTCTCTCTCTCTCTCTCTCTCTCTCTCTTTCTCTCTCTCTCTCTCTCTCTCTCTCTCTCTCTCTCTCTCTCTCTCTCTCTCTCTACAGGGTGTTTCATAAATACCTTTCATAAATTTCAGAATGAATAGACCTAGCAATAATAAATATACTTTACTATATGACGGTTTTGGAAATTTCTCATATTTACCGGGATATTACACATTTTAGTTTAAATAGGAAAGTCTAGGGGATGAACACAATCAGTAGATTACCATCACCTCAGAACAGCATCACAGCAGAAAATCCACATGCAACAACAACGAGGGGACATCAGGAACGCTTTTTCGATTATGTTTGGGCCGGTATTCTTGGTGACCATCTAATCGGACCTTTTATGTTACCACAACGACTTACAGGCAATGTGTACACCAGATTTCTTCAGGATGACTTACCCATACTACTTGAAGGTGTGCCTCTCAGAACACGTAGACAAATGTGGTTCAGGCAGGATGGGGCTCCAGCTCACTTTGCACGAGGTACGAGGGATTTCCTTAATGTTATGTACCCTGATAAGTGGATAGGCCATGGTGGTCCCATCGCCTGGCCACCTAGATCACCGGACCTTGACTGATGTGTAATATCCCGGTAAATATGAGAAATTTCCAAAACCGTCACATAGTAAAGTATATTTATTATTGCTAGGTCTATTCATTCTGAAATTTATGAAAGGTATTTATGAAACACCCTGTATATATATATATATATATATATATATACTTTATATGGGAAGATATTATTGGGATGGAATTTGTGCTGTACCTAGTAACAGTGCATTACCATAAAGCCCACCGAAACGCCAAATAAATACCCTCCTTGTTCCCTGATTACATAACACTGTATGAATATTCACATATTCAAAATATGCTACAGGGGTGCAATGCCTAGTGAGTTCATTGCTCAATAGGTGGCGTTCTCAGAATGAGGGTCCGTGTCTAAGAGATGAGACACTGGGTTGAAGCAGCTTCAGAGATGGGGCTTCTTCGAACCATGAGTGAGCAACTAAGCCCCATGCATCCTGCAAAGGCAAAATGGCAGTGGCTGGTTGCAGCTAAAAAGTGCTTCACATGTCTCACCCCCTAGACTGAAACGAGACCTCAAGGGTTTCACCGTTCAATATAGAACGGTTGAATGTACAGCCTTTCAGTCTATGTCCGAGAGGGAGTAGTTGGAATATAGGGAAAAAAAAAAAAAAAATTTTTTAAAAAAAAAAAAAAAAAAATATATATATATATATATATCATGTATGACTGGACTATTTTTCCTGTACTTCTACAATGATTGATGGACATTTGAAAGTAGCATAAAGGTAATAACACGTGCCACTCTTACAGACAGCAAATTATCAGCAATGTTCGTCAGTTGTTACATTAATAGCCATGAACAAGCTAAGGTGGGAATTACGGTAATTAACATGTTTTCCTTGTCTCTAATACGAGGCCTCAGAAGCTGCTTCGCCTTCGTAAGACAGTAAACTAGGAGAACTACTATGGGTTTCAGAGGCCGTGTTACAACGTTTTTTGGGAATAACTTGTTAACAAACAGTTGGATCAGTATGATATTTTGACACGGCTTTGTTCACACCGTGCCCTAATTTTCGTCAATATAGTGCATTACCAAAAGTGTGGAAATATGGCACTTGTCCCTGTGTCATGAGGTTATAGTCACACATTAATGACTAAGAAACGGACAAGTCTACCGTGGCTTACCTGTGAAAACCATCAAACCATTATTGCTCCTCCATCAAACACGATAGTTATCAAAATAATAATATAAAAAAATACATACTTCTTGTATATTTATACTTGATATTGACAGATAACTTGAATTTAAAGGCGATAATAGGGTTGGGTGGTGGCTGATAACTACCCTGTTTGATGGAGGAGCAATAATGGTTTGGTGGTTCTCACAGGTAAGCCACGGTAGCCTTGTCCGTTTCTTAGTCATTAATGTGTGACTTTAACCTCATGACACAGGGACAAGTGTCTTATTTCTACACTTTTGGTAATGCACTATATTGACGAAAATTAGGGCACGGTGTGAAAATTAGGGCACGGCGTGAAAAAAACTGTGTCAAAACATCGTACTGATCCAACTGTTTGTTAGTAAGTTATTCCTGAAAAACGATGTAACACGGCCTCTGAAACCCATGGTAGATCTTTTCCACGAAGCCTTCCACTACACTCATGTACAACTATTCATCAGACATTGTTGTGTTAGTCCCCATAAATAAAAGTGTTTACTTAAGGGGAGATTTCTACCTGGAGGATTTTTTTCTGAACCCCTTTCTCCCTCATGTTTAGCCCATTGTTTTTGAGATTTTAAGACGTTCGCCCCATTAGTTTGGCGATTTGAAGAACCCTCGCCCCATTTCTGTCAATTTTAAGACCATTCGTGACATTTAGGTGTCGATTTATTCCTGGCGAGCGATAGCGAGCCTGTAATTTAAGGGGAGCCGGCCTTCGGCCGGGAAATTTTTCTACCGAAAAATGTACAAATTTATCTTGAAAGGGGGTCAAGGGGGAGTAATTTTAAGCTTGATGGAGGTCTAGGGAATCAACTAAAAACCTCCCCTTTAGCTTATGTTTCCCTTACCCTAACTTCTTCTTGTTCTTTTTTCTCCTCCTCCTCCTCCTTCTCTTCTTCCTTCTTCTTCTTCTTCTTCCTTCTTCTTCTTCTTCTTCTTCTTCTTCTTCTTCTTCTTCTTCTTCTTCTTCTATTCATCGTGCTGCCCCTCCTGACATCCCAGCAGTACCCGCCCACTATACTCCATCTCCTACGGGGTGGACAGGCTTATTATTCAACCAGTAGACCACCTCAACCACTACTGTAGATCTCAACTAGTGAAAAATCGACCAGGGACACCTAAATATGTACCAAATTGCTAACTTACCTAACCCTAAGCTAACAGTATTGGTTGAGTCGGTACTGGTTGAGAGGTACTGGTTGAAATGGTTTACTGGTTGAGTTATCCGGTGTCTGTGTGTGTTGTCGGCTGTAATTGCCCCTTATGTATCACAATTAAGGAAGCCCACCTCGGTTTTTTCTCTCTCTCTCTCTCTGGCTTGCATTCATTCGGCCCCATTCAGCCAACTGTTTTAAGACGTTTATCCCCATCCAGGTGTCGATTTTTTCCTGGCGAGTGGTAGCGAGCCAGCATATTTTATATAATGTTTTGTGTTAGCAGGCTAAATTTGTACACTTTTCGATAACAAAATTCTCCGGCGAAGCCGGATTTCTTCATATAATGCTGGCTCGCTATCGCTCGCCAGGACTAAATCGACACCTGGATGGGGATAAACGTCTTAAAACAGTAGGCTGAAACAGAATGGGGCCGAATGGATACAAACCGATGAAAGAGAGAAACAAGCCTGTGACCCCCCTTAACCCGGCCCACTATTATTCATTAGCCTTGTTGTTTGTTGTTGTTGTTTTTCCCCAAGCTGCCTGGCCGAACAGCCCCAAGGCCCCGAGCAAGGCCAAGGCCATTTTTATTTTATCATTAGCCTTGTAATACACAGCCGCTCATCACTCAGGGGCTTCGAGTCTATAGTCCGTTCATTCTAGGTTGGTCAGAAATGGTAAACCCTAACCTCTCATAACTCAAAGAGGACTAGAGTAATCGAGCTAATCTTTCTACCCAATAGGAAGACTTGGCTAGGGAATATATGTGTATAAATTGACAGCTCATTTGCTCTAGCTCTTGTTTAGTTACAGAGGATAATTATAGAGTCTACGAGTTCTGCCCAACCTGGAATGAACGCGTGACTATAGTGCTCACGAAAGGTCATTCCAAAGCTATATAAAACCGAGCCATTTTAACCCTTTCAAGCTCCAATACGCGTTTTTTTTCTCGATTTTTTGGCTATTATTAGACGATTTTACTCAGATTAGGAAGGGTATATGGAAGTCAGAGGGTTGATTGAGATAGTCTTTACTTTTTTTAATACCCACAGATCCTTCCTAAGCTGCATAGAATTTAGATCCTCGCTATTCTTTTTAACCCCTTTCAGCATGATGAAGTATTTGTGTCTTTGATTCTGGCTAAAGTTAGACTGTGTTATGCAGTTTAAAAGGGGAGATTTCCACTTGAGAGATTTTTTTCTTGACCCCTTTCTCCCTCATGGTTAACCCCATTGCTTTTGATATTTTAAGACGTTCGGCCCATTAGGTTGGCGATTTCAAGAACTTTCACCCCATTTCTGTCAATTTTAAGACTTTTCGTGCCATTTAGGTCTCAATTTTTTCCTGGCGAGCGACAGCGAGCCTGTAATTTAAGAGGAACCGGCCTTTGGCCGGAAAAAATGTCTACCGAAAAATGTACAAATTTATCTTGAAAGGGGTTCTACTGTAGGGGTTGTAATGTTAAGCTTGATGGAGGTCTAGCGAACTAACTAAAAACCTCCCCTTAAGAAGGACCTATGATATTCAGGAGGTTTGTCGAGAACGTTTTTATCCCTTTGAATCCTAAAAGTAGATTACAGGCCAAAGAAAGTCGTCAAATGGTAACCAGAATGAAATTCAAATCACACCATCGTGCTGAAGTGGTTAAGGGGGGTCACCATTTTTTTTTTTTTTAGCTTTCTCTCCTTTTCTCTCTTTCCCTGGCTTGAATCCATTCGCTCCATTCAGCAACTGTTTTAAGACTTTTATCCCCATCCAGGTGTCGATATCTTCCTGGCGAGCGATAGCGAGCCAGCATTGTATGGAGAAATCCGGCTTTGCCGGAGAAATGTTTCTTTCGAAAAATGTACAAAATTAGCTTGCTGTCAAAACAAACAAATATATAAGCTGGATCGCACCGCTCGCCAGGAAAATATTGACACCTGGATGGGGGTAAACGTCTTAAAACAGTAGGCTGAATGGGGCCGAATGGATACAAGCAAAAGAGAGAGGGAGAGAGAGAAAAAAAAGCGAGGTGGGCTCCCTTAATACAAGATGGTGGAAACAGATAAGAGTCCTGTCTGTATTTAACCCCTTTAGCACCATGACGTATTTCTACCTTTGATTCTGGCTAAAATTAGACGATTTCATGCAGATTAAGAAGGACCAATATTATCAAGAGGGTTTATTTGAGATCGTATTTACCTATTTGAGTCATAGAGGTAGATTATAGACTGAAGAAAATCGTAATGGTGGTGAAGGGGTTAAGGGAGCTCTGACGGTGTTGTGCAGCATAATTTACTGGTTCGGCTCAATGGTTGAAGGAGGGGGTTTAGTTTACTCTCTAAACTTCCATCAAACTTAAAAAACACCCACGAGACCCTTCTTCGATATTAATTTGTAAATTTTTCGGTACAAAAATATCCTGGCCGAAGGCCGGGACAGTTTGTTCGGGGTATCATTAGACGATTGTATATATCTTAGGAGTGATTTGTGGAAAATAAGAGGTATTAATTAACACTCCTGACTACCATATTTTTTTTTCTTTTTTTTTTCTTCTATATTCCAACTACTCCCTCTCGGGCATAGGCTGATAGCCTTTACACTCTACTGCTGAACACGGTGAGACCCGTGAGGTCTTGCTCCAGTCTAGGAAGTGAGACATGCGAAGCTTCACGGCTCGAAGCAACTCCATCTCTGAAGCGGCCTCGCCTCTGCGATTCACAGTCTCATCCCCCACACTCGGACCCTCACTCTCAGAATGCCACCTATTGAGCAATTAACTCACTAAGCATTGCCCTCCTCTAGCATATTTTTGAATATGGGAATATTCATACAATGAATATTCCCATATTCAAAAATATGCTACCCTTTGTAGCTTGAATAACATCTTCAAATGATAGCCAGAACAGTACTTCTCATAGCTATTGGGGTTTTACATGAGGGAGAAGGGGGTCCAGACAAATTAAATAAATAACGAATTCCTCCCCTTATAGCAACTCAGTAACATAACCTAACGACCATTAGATACAGGGATTGGCTGGGATTTTACCAGGTAGTGGAATAAGAGTACAAAGGAGTACAACGGAAATCAAGCAACAACAGTTCTAGTGACTCTTCTAGGCTGCTTGTCCTCCAAAACACTGAGGATCAAGTGTCCAAACAGTGGTTTAGAGTGGGTAAGGGAATATTGGACAGGGAACTACTGCCCTGGAATTAATGTCAGTGGCAGGATTAGGAAGTTAGTAGGGGACAGATGGGTTAGTAACTGAGGGGAGGATAAAATAAAGTTATTCATTTACAAACACAGACAGTCGCGGGTTTGATACGAGATATTTGTCTAGGCGAAGTTTAAATGAATCAACGGAGCTGCAGTCTATGACATCTCGGGGAAGCCCATTCCATAAGTTGACAACTCGATTGAAGAAGAAATTCTTAGCTTCGTGTGAGTTAAAAGATTTACCAATAATTTTGCAACCGTTTCCCCGCATGTAATTAGATTGGTCGATAGTGAAGTACTTACTACAGTTCATATTGTCGATGCCTTTGATGATTTTGAACGCTTGAATTAAGTCGCCTCTTAATCTGCACTGGGTTAAAGGAAATAGATTTAATTCTCTAAGACGCTCCTCGTATGGTTTGTTCTTTAGGCTAGGTATCATTTTGGTAACTCTACGTTGAACTCGTTCTAGCTTGTCTATATCTTTTTGGTAATAAGGGCACCAGGATTGAACGCAGTATTCCAGAAGAGGGCGGACTAAGGAATTGTAAATGGTTAGGATAACGTCTTTGGATTTATGCTCAAATGACCTGCCTATAAAGCCAATTATTTTGTTTGCCTTCTTAACAACTTCTGAACATTGTTGACTCGGTTTTAGGTTACTCGATATTGTTACTCCCAGATCGGTTTCTCTGTTTACATTCTTAAGCTGAGAGCCATTCATCAAATAGTTTGCTTTCTCATTTTGGTATCCGATATGTAGTACTTTACATTTATCCGCAATGAAACTCATTTGCCAAATTTGGGCCCAACATGACAACTTATCTAGATTGTGTTGCATATCGTCAACTTGTTCTTTTGAGAGTACACTAATTGCAATTTTTGTATCGTCAGCAAATTTTGAGATTGTACAGGTGAGACCCTCATCTACAGTATATCGTTGATGTAAATTAGAAAGAGAATTGGTCCTAGTACCGATCCCTGGGGTACCCCGCTACTTACATTGGTCCATTTAGATGCCTTACCGTTTATGACTACTCTTTGATTTCTGTCGCTGAGCCAATTTTCTATCCATTTCAACACACCATGTATTCCATGCGCTTTTAGTTTTAGCAGTAAACGTTTGTGGGGAACTTTGGCAAAGGCCTTTTGAAAATCAAGGTATATAATATCTACAGCTTTACTCTCATCGTAGAGGTTGAGGATATCGTGGAAGAAGTCTAAGAGGTTTGTTAAACAGGAAAGTTTTTTTACGAAAGCCGTGTCTTTAAGTATGTTATTTTCCTCTACAGTAAGTGATTTACGAGTCTGTCTCTCATGAGTGTTTCTAACATTTTACATACAACTGAGGTTAAGCTAATTGGACGATAGTTACTGGGTAGGGATTTGCTGCCTTTTTTTAATATCGGTGTTACGTTGGCTAGCTTCCACTGATCAGGCATATTTCCAGACTGCAAGGATTTATTAAATAGCAATGTCAATGGTTTGGAGAGCTCATCCTTAGCTTCCTTTAGGACTCTAGGTGAGATTTTATCAGGTCCAGGCGTTTTATTTACCTTGAGTTTATCTAAACAATTCAATACTTCTCTCTGTAATGGTGATATTGCTTAGAACATCTGAATTATCAATCTGAATCGGCGATGGTGTAGGGATATCACTGAGGTCTTCCGTTGTAAAAACTGATGCAAAGAAGGTATTGAGGGCATTACTCATTTGTACTTCGTCTTTGATGTATTCTCCATTTTCATCGACTAACGGTCCAACAGTTGAAGTAACTACTTTTTTCTTTCTGATATAAATATAGAATTCTTTCTGGTTTGTTTTACTTTGATCCGCAACATGTAACGCCAGGGTCTTTTTACTTTGCTTAATTAACTTTTTGGCTTTGCGTCGTAGCTCTACAAATTTCACCCGTTCTTCGTCATTTTGTAAGGATTTTAATCTATCATTAGCAAACTTTTTAGCAAGCAGACAGTTTGAAATACCTTTATTCCACCATTTGGGCTTATTATTATGGCCTGGACGCCGTATTTTCGATGATATGCAGTCCTGCACTGCTTTTAGGTAAGTGGTTTCGAATAATTCCCAAGATGTATTTATTTCGTTATTGTTGATTAAAAAGCTCCAGTCAGTTTCTTTAAACGTAGCTCTAAGTTTATGAAAGTTTGCTTTCTTGAAATTAGGGACTTTTTCGATGCTGCTATTTGGTTCGTTACTAGTAAACTTTAAAGTGAAAGTTATTGTACGATGGTCGCTGTTACTGAATTCATCACCAACATTCAATTCTCTATTAATTCTTCTTGTGTTGCAAGTACAAGGCCAAGAACATTATTACCACGGGTCGGCGATCGAACAAATTGATAGAGTGAACTCTCTTGCAAGTTCGCATACAAGTCATGTCCGGAGTGTGAAGTAAGAGTATCGCCCCACTTGGTCACAGGTAAATTAAATTCGCCAACAAATTTGGTATCTTGTGAGTTACTTACATCTGCAATTTGTTCATAAATTTCTCGGTCAGTTTGCACTGATTGAGCTGGAGGTCTGTATATTAATGCAAGTATTATTTTTGTACCTTTATTATTCTTTATTAGCACAAAAGATGTGTCGACGTTCACAATTTGAGGTTTTGACAAGAGGGTCGGGTTATATTAAGACTTTCTTGGATATAAAATAAAACGTGTATAAAATGTGTATGGATTTGTGTTTTGTTTGTGTGTGTTCATTGTTTTCTGGTGTGTTGTGTTGTCCGTATTCGGACTCTGTCTCGAGTCGGCCACCCCCACATTTTTTTTTTAGGAAAAATGGGGAATGGGCCTGAGCACATACATATATACATAGGCCTACGTATATCAGGCCGTTGTTTGAAACTTATTTATGGGTAGCGAAGTGGTCAGATAACGTTCGTAGCTATTCCTTGTAGCTTCAGGTGAGATTTGTATTTTTGTGTTCATATAATTATAACAAAATACAAAAAAACAAAATAATAATAAAATAGAGGAAAATCAAAATAAAAAAATAGGAAAAGTGGGGATTGGGCCTGAGCATACTGTATATATATATATATATATATATATATATATATATATATATATATATATATATATATTATATATATTGTTTTCTTTAGTTTCCTCGAAAGACTTCTCTCTTGAGTTAGCTGGACCCCTTCTCACCCTGCCGCTTCGTCTTCCAAAGACTTGCATCAAGCCATCAAGCCTGACAATAATACCCCCAAGACCCCCCCCCCCCCCCTTAGAGATTAAATGTGTACCTTTTTCGGTAGAAACATATGTCGGCTTAAGGGGAGACGAGTCGTGCTCTGGTCCTCTTTCTCCCTCGTGTTAAGCCCCATTTGTTTTGAGATTAAAAGACGTTCGGCCCATTAGTTTGGCGATTTTAACACCCTTCGCCCCATTTCTTTGTCAATTTTATGACCTTTCGTTCCATTTAGGTTTCGATCTTTTCCTGGCGAGCGATAGCGAGCCTGAAATTTTAAGAAGAACCGGCCTTCGGCCGGAACATTTTTATATCGAAAAATTTACAAATTTATCTTGAAAGGGGGTCTAGGTTTTTTTTTAAAGCTTTATCGGGGCCTAGTGAGGAAACTAAGAAATAAAGGAATGAATGACCAAACAAACGGCTCTTCTCCCCTTAAGGCCGGTTCCTCGTAAATTAGTCTCGCTATCGTTCACCAGAAAAAACTAGATACCTAAATGGCACAACAGATCTTTAAATCCCCAAACTAATAGAACGAACGTCTTAAAATCTAAAAAGCTAATGGGGCTAGACATGAGGGGGAAGGGAGTCTTAAGATAACCGAACCTCCCCTTAACCCCTTCTGTACCGGCAATGTCTTTTTACTTTTATTCTAGCTATAAGTGATTGTGCGCAGTTTAAGAAGGATCTGTGGTAGTCAAAAGAGGTAAGTGAGATAGTTCGAAGCTTGTTAATTGCTTAATTAATGAATTGCTTGTTAATTTTGAAACTGAATAAATCCGTCTAAATTAAGGGGAGGTTTCTACTTGAAGGATTTTTTTCTTGACCCCTTTCTCCCTCATGTCTAGCCCCATCGCTTTTGAGATTTTAAGACGTTTGCCCCATTAGTTTGGTGATTTTAAGAATTTCTGCCCCATTCTGTCAATTTTAAGACTTTTCGTGCCATTTAGGCGTCGATTTTATCCTGGCGAGCGATAGCGAGCCTGTAATTTAACAGTAACCGGCCTTCGGCCGGGAAATTTTTCTACCGAAAAATGTACAAATTTATCTTGAAGGGGTGGGGGGGGAGGGGTCTAGGGGGTGTTTCGAAGCTTGATGGAGGTCTAGCAAGGAAACTAAAAAATAAAGGAATAAATTAATTAATTGACCAAAAGTAAAAAAGACCAGTCTCCCCTTACGTGCTAATTTGTCAGCTGATAGGGAAGCTCATCCATGCTTTGTCTTCATTATAGGATGCTCTCTCTCTCTCTCTCTCTCTCTCTCTCTCTCTCTCTCTCTCTCTCTCTCTCTCTCTCTCTCTCTCTCTCTCTCTCTCTCTCTCTCTCTCTCTCTCTCTCTCTCTCTCTCTCTCTCTCATCCATGCTTTGTCTTCATTATAGGATGTTCTCGATCACTTTGCACCTATCATGCCTGTTTGTGTAGATGTCCTCGATCACAATAAGTCATGTGCTAAATTACGTTTGGCTCTCTCTGTGCTGTATTATTGTCTGCCAGATGTTGAATAGGGTGGATAAGTGTAGGAACATGTTTATATATTTCACTCGATATGAAGAAATTAATTTTAGATGTTGCTGATGCCAATTATTAATCAAAATATACTTGGTTCCGAGACATCACTTATTAGGCCGACCGTACGTAGGTGTTGATTATATCTTGGGTTCGCTATAATATCGGGTAAGCTGGGATTATATCTTGGGTTCGCTATAATATCGGGTAAGCTGGGATTATATCTTGGGTTCGCTATAATATCGGGTAAGCTGGGATTATATCTTGGGTTCGCTATAATATCGGGTAAGCTGGGATTAATCTTGGGTTCGCTATAATATCGGGTAAGCTGGGATTATATCTTGGGTTCGCTATAATATCGGGTAAGCTGGGATTATATCTTGGGTTCGCTATAATCGGTTAGCTGGGATTATATCTTGGGTTCGCTATAATATCGGGTAAGCTGGGATTATATCTTGGGTTCGCTATAATATCGGGTTAGCTGGGATTATATCTTGGGTTCGCTATAATATCGGGTAAGCTGGGATTAAATCTGTTCGCTATAATATATCGGGTAAGCTGGGATTATATCTTGGGTTCGCTATATCGGGTAAGCTGGGATATCTTGGGTTCGCTATAATATCGGGTAAGCTGGGATTAATATCTTGGGTTCGCTATAATATCCGGTAAGCTGGGATTATATCTTGGGTTCGCTATAATATCGGGTAAGCTGTGATTAGCTTGGGTTCGCTATAATATCGGGTAAGCTGGGATTATATATTGGGTTTGCTATAATATCGGGTAAGCTGGGATTAATCTTGGGTTCGCTATAATATCGGGTAAGCTGGGATTATATCTTGGGTTCGCTATAATATCGGGTAAGCTGGGATTCTTGGTTCGCTATAATATCGGTAAAGCTGGGATTATATCTTGGGTTCGCTATAATATCGGGTAAGCTGGGATTATATCTTGGGTTCGCTATAATATCGGGTAAGCTGGGATTATATCTTGGGTTCGCTATAATATCGGGTAAGCTGGGATTATATCTTGGGTTCGCTATAATATGCAGTAAGCTGGGATTATATCTTGGGTTCGCTATAATATCGGGTAAGCTGGGATTATATCTTGGGTTCGCTATAATATCGGGTAAGCTGGGATTATATCTTGGGTTCGCTATAATATCGGGTAAGCTGGGATTAATCAGACGGGATTCTCAACTTTCAGGTTACTACTTTCAACTATTAAAAAAAAAAAAAAAAAAATAATATTCTTCAGTATATCTCAATATACATTGATGTAGCACTGATGATTTGGTGAGCCGGATCATCTTAAGGGGAGATGTCGACTTGAGGGATTTTTTTTTTGACTCCTTTCTCCCTCATGTTTAGCCCCATTGTTTTTGAGATTTTAAGACGTTTGCCCCATTAGTTTGGTGATTTTTAAGAATGTTTGCCCCATTCTATCAATTTTAAGACCTTTCGTGCCATTTAGGTGTCGATTTTATCCTGGCGAGCGATAGCGAGCCTGTAATTTAAGAGTAATGGCCTTCGGCCGGGAAATTTTTCTACCGAAAAATGTACAAATTTATCTTGAAAGGGGGTCAAGGGGGTGACATTTTAAGATTGCTGGAGGAGTAGGAAACAAACTAGAAACCTCCCCTTAAGGGAAGATGGTTTACTTTTTGGTCGATTTGTTCATGTATTTATTATTTTTCTAGTTTCCTCCCTAGACCTCCATCAAACTTCAAATAACAAGCACAGGATCCCTTTTCGAGATATATTTGTACATTTTTCGGTAGAAAAATTTCCAGGCCAAAGGCCGGTTCCTCCTAAATTACAGGCTCGCTATCGCTCGCCAGGAACAAATCGACACCCCAATGACACGAAAGTCTTAAAATTGACTGAAACAAGGGGCGAAAGGTCTTAAAATCGCCAAAATAATGGGGCTAAACACGAGGGAGAATGTGGTCTAGAAGAGCGACCTATCTCCCCTTAATAAGCCGATGAAGTGATATCCCACTGCAAAAATACTCTCCTCCTCTCCATCCCCCAAGGATGTAATTATCCAGCTATAAATAACCAGTGCTGCTGCTATGGTGGGCTCTGATCTGAGGTCATAGCCAGAACTTGTTATTAAGGAGAGCTTTTTAGTTTATTCCCTAGACCTCCATCACGCTTAAAATTACACCCCTTAGACCCCCTTTCAAGGTAGATTTGTACATTTATCGGTAGAAATGTACCGGCCGAAGGCCGGTTCCTCTTAAATTACAGGCTCGCTATCGCTCGCCAGGAAAAATTAACACTTAAATGGCACGAAAGGTCTTAAAATTGACAGAAATGTGGCAAAAGTTCTTAAAATCGCCAAACTAATGGGGCGAACGTCTAAACATCTAAAAAACAATGGGGCTATGCAAGAGAGAGAAAGGGGTCCAGAAAAAAATCCCTCCAGTGGAAACCTCCCCTTAAGTCTGACCACCACCTCACTGTCTTGTCTGTTCTTCCTTACCAAAACCCTAACCCTCAACAAACAACCTCACAAGGATCAATACATTTCAGAGACTCAGGCCCTGTTCCGAAACATATTGCCAGATGTAAAGATCCTTCAGGAGCACCAGCAAACCCTATTAGGTTCCCCACTAACTCTGGCAGCAATCCCACCAGCACTTCAAGTTAAAAAGGAGGAGCTTCAACGTCTCGTGAGTCGCCTGATACACATCGATGCCCACTCAGCTCTGGCCCTGCTCAAGAACTGTTTCTCCATCCCAAAACTCCAATACCTCCTGCGCACATCGATGACTTACACGAACAATGGCGGCCTCCAAGAATTAGACAGCATAATCCGAGAAGCAGTGACCAGCATCACCAACGTGGAATTTAAAGAACGGGCCTGGACACAAGCCACCCTTCCTGTCCGCCTCGGGGGCTTGGGCATACGGAGAGCCTCGGATATTGCCTCCCCAGCCTTTATCTCTTCCCTCATCGCGACCAACGACCTCGTATTGTCCATCCTTTATTCTAAACCCGGAATGACACTTAATGGGGACGTAACAGCAGCGATTAACACCTGGAAGGGAAGTACAGGAGTAGAGGAGGAGCCTCAGGGTACCTCCAGGAGCAAGCAGAAAGCGTGGGATACCATCTCGGCGAAGAAAACTCAAGAAAATCTCCTAACCAATGCAGACCAGGTTGCAAAAGCACGCCTCCAGGCAGCCGCCCGTTCGGAGAGTGGCTTGTGGTTACACGCCATCCCCATCCCACCTCTTGGAACTCACTTGGATGCTGAAGCGCTCCGGGTCGCCATCGCGCTCAGAGTGGGTGCGGCAGTTTGTCACCCACACACTTGCAAGTTGTGATGGGAGGATGGATGCTCAAGGTCACCATGCCTTGTCATGTAATTACAACGCAGGCCGCCTGCCAAGACACTCTGCACTAAATAATGTCATAAAACGGGCCCTGCAGAGTGCTAACTGTGCATCAATCCTCGAACCACATGGACTTCACAGAGAAGACGGCAAACGGCCAGATGGAATGACCACTTTCCCTTACAAGAATGGCCGGTGCCTCGTGTGGGATGCCACATGTGTTGACACTTTCTCCACAACCAACGCCGCCAGAAACGCCGACGAAGCAGGTGAAGCCGCCCGGATAGCAGAAAATAAAAAGCGAGAAAAATATCAAGCCATCGCCAGAATTCATCAGTTCGAGCCCCTGGCATTCGAAACTTCAGGAGTCTTCGGCCCCACCACCCTTAAGATGGTGAATGAAATAGGCCGTAAAATCAGAGAAGTTTCAGGAGAACCCCGGGAAACCCTCTGGCTCAAGCAAAGACTAGGGATGGCTATCCTCCGGGGCAATGCCACCAGTGTCATGAGCTCAGTTCGACAGGACTGAGTCATGCCACTGCGTGAGGCCCCGGCAGGAGTGGTGTATCCGTAGTCTTTCCACAGTAGGGTAAAACAAAACATAAACCTTATTTGTATGTAACATGTGTGATGCACATTAATAAAAGGGGATGTGTCGGATGGTTGAAAGCCACAGTTGCTCGCGCGTTTGGGGCTAGCAACACGTATTATGAAAAACATGCATCCTCCTTCATTCACTGTCCCCCCCCTTCACTCACTCAACCCCACAATTTGCCGGAGGATAACAGGTTTTTCACAATACGTAGACGGAGGTCTTTTTAAAAAAAAAAAAAAAAAAAATACATTTCATGTTGCGTGTTTCCCTAAATAATCCTACATAGACCTGATCTTCGTCATAACTTTCCTTGCAAAGTACCGTGTCCAGAGTTAATGTTATCAGCCAGCGTTGTCTTTTAAGCCAGATAGGGTGAATTAGGAGGTGCAAAACGTTCATTAACTTCAAACCGACGAAGTCTTCTTAGAGTTATTTGGGCTAATAGACGCTTTTATTTATCCCATGCTAGATCTAAAAAACAAAGAGGAAAACACAATCTTAGGCAACCCGCTGACGCCCTCTGGTCCTTCACAAGCAGAATTATATAAGGTACTAATGGCCACAGTAAACTGCAGCCAGGCGTTATCATATTTTACGGCACTAGTATTTCACAGGGAGTTATCAAGGTTTCTGTTGATGAAGCTAATCTCACACTGCCCTCCGCCGCTACAACTAAGCGCCCAAATTATAACCTTAAGAAGTCTTTAAAAACAATCTGGAAGTTTTAGGAATGATGGACGTTCAATAATAAGGAGGTGTCTGCATCGGGATCTTTAAATTACAAAATTATCGACGCGGGGTATCGACACTACATCAGAGAGAGAGAGAGAGAGAGAGTTATAGGGAGTTACAAGGAATAGTTAGTATCTCAGAGACCTTGCGGTCCATTCCGAGGATGTACTCGAAGTGGAAGGAGAGAGACTGTTTAGTGCACTACACTCTTTACAGAGTGTGCAAAATCCTGTCTACTCTCTTCTTGAACTGCTCTACTGAAGAACTATTTACAACTTTGGGGAGAAGTTTGTTCCAGGTAGAACAGATTTGATATGTGAAAAAGTTT